>CAUYTI010144005.1:0-28452 GCA_963575145.1 Galago senegalensis | reverse complement strand
TAAAGCAATAACTGAGAAAATGACATGAAGGCTGTGTTGACCAGTTTGATGGAAGTATTTCAGATTGCATGTGAAAACCCCACACTGTACCCCAGAAGTGCATTAATGTACATAGTTAACATTCAATAAAAAAAAAAGAATAACAAAAAAAAGAAATTTATATTAAATTTAAATGTTATATTTAAATTTCTATTAAATTAAATGTTAAGACATTTATATTCTGCTTTCCCTTTATTCTGCCAGCTCAGTCCAGAATTCTTTTCTTGTGCGAAGCCAAAAACCTACTTGAACATTAAGAGGCTCCCAGTCTTGGAGGTCCCCTTCCTGAGTTAGTGGTAATATATATGTTATATCAACTATGCTGAATATAAATATAAACATATGAAAATACAAGTGAAAGAAATATCATGAGATAAATTATTTTCTTCGAAAAATAACTTTCTATTCTGTCTTCTTTTTTAGGCATGATGTACGTATATTTTAAAATGTTGGGCTATTTTAGAAAGATAGACAGCTGTGTTTTTATATTCCCCGTATACTATGAAACTAATTAATCATGGATTTGTTACATGCTTTCTTTACCAGAAGAAAACATATGTCTCCGTCTAATAGTAGCAATTGGCATGATAGCAGAACATACACATTGAAAGTTTTTAAACAAATAAAACATAACTGTTTTCATTTCCTCTACCATTTTTATTGAGCAATGAATTCACGTGTTTTTTTGAAAGGAGCATTTTTTTTTTAATTTTTTTATTGGAAAGGAGCATTTTTAAAGACATGGCCTCCCATCTGCACTTGTAAAGGAACATGGTTCTGATTTTTGTAGTGATGACCTTTGTGTGTGTGTTTCTGTGTGTGCATGGGTGTGAATGCAATTTGAATTTCTTTTTTCTTATTTTAAAAATGAATTATTAATATGGTATAAAATAAAAAAAAATACGTACTGAGGAAGTATTATGCTGGGTTTTCCAGGAAAAGGGCCAAAAGAATGTGTATGTGTCAACACAGAGGTTGATTTTCAGAAGTTGGTCCATGATAGCTGCAAGCCCCAAATCTGCAGGTGGACAAAAGGCTGGAGAACCAGGAAACACCCACCTGCTCATCAGATGGAGGAGCCAACGCTGCAGGTGGAGCCAAACAGCAGCCTAGCGGGGAGCTCCCTCTGTGGAAGGAGGTCAGTCTTCTGTTCTGTTCAGATCTTCCCCTAATTGGATAAACCCCACCCACATTCAGGAGGACAATCTGCTTTGTTCAAATGCTGCCAATTTAAATGTCAACCTCATCCACCTAGGTACTCGGACAGAAACACCCATATAGCTCCAGACGAGGAACTATATGCAACTGACCAACACAGGTGAGACAGAAAGAATATGGTAGGATTAATGCGTGTCTGGGGACTGTTCCGGAGGCCAACTCAAGGGCTGCTGGACACTAACACTGGGTTGAATGGATCTGCCCAAGGATCTCTCAGCAGCAGCTGAGCGGGTTCAGCGTGAGCAGTTCAAGGGCATCGCTGTGAGGTGCAGTGCAGGTGACCTTAAGCGGTGCCAGAAAGGAAGCCTTCCCAGCCAGCATCAAGAGCCTCCATCAAACGCGCCACATCCGTGTGCCCTCGGAGTATCTGCTCATCTACTCGGCTCTTTAGATAACTGTCTGGGACCTTTTCTCACTGAGACAGCACTTGAGCAACGCTTGGACTTGTCGCGGGATTTTAGCTTGTCACCTAGGCGATGGATGAGAGCTTTGCAGTCAGTCTGTCCGTTCTTTGTGTGGAGGTTGCTGAGAAGAGCCTGTTCCCTCCCTGGACGCTAATAATGAAGGTCTTATACAGAGAGTGGGAAGTTGGTGAGGGGAAAGGCGATGAGGGACATGTGCTATCTGCAGAAGCTCCCCAGGTTTTCACGTCTCACTACCAATAACAGCACAAATTCACTTTCATTGAGCACCACTTGCATTAAACCACATTATTCTTCAGCTCGTAACAACCTACGTCACTTACTGCAAGACGTGGTCTGCGTTTATATGAACAATATAGTAGTTGTCCAAATTGCGCTCATAATCCAATTTTAAACATTTGATTCGGTAACACAGAACAATGCATACTGAGTCCTGGAAATTTTAAAGACATATTTCTAGAATGTGTTTGTGTGTGTGTTTGTGTATGTGTGTGTGTGTATTAACCATTTAACAAGGGGAATTTTAAGTTGCAAATTTCCTGGAATACACTGACTTTTCTCAATATTACATTTTTTTTTTACTTTTTTTGTTTTTTTAAGTATTACATTTTTAAAACATTAAATCTTAAAATATGAAGAGTTTAAAAGATTAAACCTTATATTAAACTATTAAACACTGAAAGAAGAGTAAAGATAGAATTTAGGGTGCTTGGAGAGTCCCAGTGTATTGGTGTCATCCTGGAGATTTTACTAAAATCACCCTCTTTTCACTCCCATAAGTATTTCATTGAGATGATAGATAATACTGTTGCTATTTGTCGACTTCTAAAATGAAATGTTTATCCTTCTCTACCCCCTGCGTCACTTCACTTCTGAGCTCTCCGTTCTCTTCTGAGTCCCCCCCCTGCCCAGGTCACCACGTCTTATTTCATTCCATCCAGGGAACGACCACGTTTATCTTGCCTGATAATTTACATGGACCCTCTTAATTTCATGCTTCTGCAATTTGCTGTCTTAAATGGTAATTGAGAGTTCCAATATTTGGAAAATGTGAAATGATACTAAATGGTGCATGAAAAGTGTATTTGTTTATATCTGTGCTGGAAATTCTGAGACATTCCAGTGAATCAACACATTACACTTCAGGTATAAAGAAGTCTGTATTGGCATGGGCATTGCAGTTTCCAGTTTAGTGCTTTCATATAAATGGATCACCATGTTCCTTTATATAAAAAGCATCCATTGCCTACAATCTTTTTGATTAAGATGATCAAACAAGTGTGATCCCTTTCACCAAAGTTTAGGGCACATTCTTGGCCAATGAAATCCACCCCCAAAACAGGAGTTCAAGCTTTGTCCTAGGACCCTGGCCTTACTGCAAATATCTAAAACTGATTTCAAGTTCTTCTTAGCTCCAGAATAGCTCAGTAATTCACTGTGGTTTTCGCTGGGCCCTGCCCTTTCTTTGACCTTACATAAAAACTATCTCCTCTTTCTGCTGAAAAAGCAACTCAAAAGACAAACTTGAAACTCTTAAAAAATGACTTGTTCTTCATCCTGTTGTCTGAGACAATGTCACCTCTTCCCCCATTACCTCAAGGAAATATGTTCAGATCCAACCAAACATCAACTTAATATAGTTATATTTCAAAATTGGAACCAATATTATTTATCAAGAAGATGGTCTAGTTCCTCTGGATAGTACCTCATTTATCTGAGCACAACCTGTTATTCAATAAGCAATATATTAAACTTTGATATTTTTTAATTTTTAAAATATATTTTTTCAAAATATTATGCAAAATCTTAAAGTAGAATCTCTGAGCTAACATCTTGACATGGTAAACAATATTATGCTAAGTAAGTTTAATTTATTCTTCTTAAATTTTATCCCAGATCAATTTTCTACACATCATGTTAGGGTTTTGATCTGAAACATGTAAACTCATTACGAGAGTCGTTAGAACTGTGCTCCAACACTTCTTTTTCTCTGTCCTCTTGGCACTCAATAGCCTGCCTTGCAGTTAGGGGCAGCCAGTGAAACACAAGCTTCCCACTGGAGTCTTTGAAAGCTGGTGGTGTACAATTCATACAGTGGCCTTCTTTCTGTGCCAACCCATGTCCTTGCTAAATAGTCTCTGCGTGAGGATGCTGTGATGGATATGTACCAGAAGAGAAATATTTCCAGCCACCAATATTTGGAATATGTCTACTACAGTCTCCTAATCTAATTTATCTTGAATGACACATTTGTGAAAATGGGAAAGTGAAAATTAGTCTTGTATTGCATGGGGCAAGGGGTAACATGCTGACTAAAAGATCCCCAAAGACACCAGTGCCAAATCCCGGGGATGTAGAACTGTTACTTTATAGGAGAAAAGCATCCCTGAAGATGAGATTAGATTAAGGATATTGAGGCGCAGAGATTATCCTGGCTTCTCTAAGTGTAATAAATGCAAAGACAAGTGGTTTTGTAGACTTGGCCTTGGCAAAGAATTTATGAAGAAAACCCAAAGGCAATCACAGCAAGGACAAAAATTAACGAATGAGTCATAATTAAATTGAAAGACCTCTGCACAGCCAAGGAAACAATTAATAGAGAAAAAGACAACCTACAGAAGGGGAGAAAACATTTGCCTATTATACATCTGAATAAGGGCTGATTATCTCAAGTAAATCAGCAAGAAAAAATAAAAAAAATTGGGCAAATGATGCAAACAGAAGTTTTTCAAAAGTAGATAGACTAACGTTCAATAAATGTGAAAAGACACTCAACATCTCTATCACTGGGGAAATGCAAATGAAAACTGTAATGAGATATCTTATAACTCCAGTGAGAATGGCTTTTATCAAAAGTTCAAAAACAACAGATGCTGGCACGGATGTGGAGAGAAAGGAAGACTTCTGCACTGTCAGTGGGGCTGCAAACTAGCACACGCACTCCGGGAAGGCTATGGAGATACATCACAGAACTAAAAGTGATCCTATCATTTGGTCCAGCAGTACCACTATTGGGTATTTACCCAAAGGAGAAAAGAAGGCTTTTTATCAAAAAGACAGGTGCACTTGTATGTTCACTGAAGCACAATTCACAGTCACCAAGATGTGGGATCAACCCACATGCCCATCAGTTGATAAATGGATTAATAGAATGTACTACACGTATGCTGTGGAATACTACTCAACCATAAAAAGGCGAGCTAATGCCTTTTGTAACAACCAGGATGGATCTGGAGACCGTTTTTCCAAGTGAAGTATCTCAAAAATGGAAAAACACACACCACATGTACTCACTGTTAAATTGGAGCTAGTTGATCAACACCCATATACACATATGGTAGCAAGCAGGTGTGTGGGGGGAGGAAGGGAGCTGTTGAATCACACCTGGTGGGGACAGTGCACACTTGATACTGGAATTTCTTCTTCAGTAGGTCATTGGTCATTTGATAGAAAAGAATACAGAAAAAGCACCAAAGGGCTTGGCACAGGAAAAGACTTATGTCAGAAAATCTCCTCCCTGTGCCTGGGTTTTGCTCTAGGGGGTATATATAGTCACACAGGTCCTTTGTGGTTACATCTGGACAGGACTTGGTAACAAATGAATGGATATAATCCCTCCCTCTGGGACAAGAAGAGTGCATTAATGAATGGATATGATCTCTTCCTCTACAGAAAGATGAATGAATGCATTAATGAATGGATACGTCTCTTCCTCTATAGAAAGATGAATGAATGCATTAATGAATGGATACGTCTCTTCCTCTACAGAAAGATGAATGAATGCATTAATGAATGGATACGTCTCTTCCTCTACAGAAAGATGAATGAATGCATTAATGAATGGATATGGTCTCTTCCCCTGAGGAAAGATGAATGAATGTATTAATGAATGAATATGGTCTCTTAATCTACAAAAAGATGAATGAATGCATTAATGAATGGATATTTTTCTTCCTCTAGGGGTAAGATGAATGAGCACATCACTGAATGGATACAGGCTCTTTCGCTGGGGTAAAGTGAATGAGCTCATTATGAATGGGTATAGTCCATTCACGAAATCGTCCAGGCTAGGAACTTGCTCAAAATTGTGGAGGCTTAGCAAATGAGGGCTCCCTCTGAATGGGGGTACCCTGTATTACCCTTGGGCCTGTGAAATGCTCACAGGGGAGTATGGCAGCCAGAGGAAGCTCTCTGGGTCCAAGGATGGTTCTGGGGTTGACACCTGCAGCAGCATGCGGCCTCCCTCCACTAACTAGGGGCCTGCGGGCCTCCACCCCTCGCCCTCTCTGCCTCACTCAGTTCTCCAGCTCTGCCTCCCTTGTTCACTGCACCAACAACCTAGGGGCAGGGATGCAGAAGGCGGCAGGTCCTCTGGGTGGGGGCACTGACCAACTCGGGTGCACCTGACCTGCATCAATATCAGGGTCATGGATACATTTGTAACTTGACTCAAACTGTGCTAAAGCAATTCCGATAACTAAAACATTGGTACTACCTGAGCTTTATATGCTTTTTAATCCAAAAATATAAAAACTAATCAAAGGAAAAGTTTGATTCTGTAGCCTTATGCAAATGGCTTCATCTGTCTTTCTTTCACGTACTGTAGATATTTTCCTGATAGGAAAACTGATTCTGGTTCAATTTGCTCATTTTCTCTATCCTGAAAGCTTCAGAAGCCTTCAGAATTAAAAGAAAAGGTATTTAGTTGCAGAAAAACAAAAAAGAATAAAGAAAAAGACAGGAGGTGATTCTCTGCAGCCAGAGAGGAGAGTAAATATGAAAAGAGATCAGAGAAGATTTGAAGATGCTGGTCTTAGAGAATGAAGTGATGTGGTCCCAATCTGAGGAATCCCAGAGGCCAACCCAAGCCAGAGAAGCAAAGAACAGATCCTCACCTGGACCACACTGAAGTGTGGATCTATCAACACCTTGATTTCAGCCCAGCACTGTTGTTTAAGAACTTTTAACCTCTTGGAATTTGAAACAATAACTTGCTTTAATCCACTAAATTTGTGAGCATGTGTTACAACAGCCTTAGAAAACTAATGCAGTGGCTGAATATTTCAATAGGCTAGCACTCTTGAATAAAATATATTTGTTTTTAAGGTTTTCCCCAGGAGTAAACATTGGCCACATATAAAATGGATTAACACTAAATAATTTAATAAGCCCTAAACCCCATCAAACTGAACTTACAGTAAGTTCTTTGCTTTACATTTGGAGAAAATATAAATTTTTAAATGTAAATACAAAACATAATATTTTATACAAATATATATTCTCAGAGTTGGTTTCAATACTGAAAAAGATTTACTGCACTATAGGTAGCACTTCATAGAAATTACATATTCCTGTAACATCCTTTGATAAAGATCAATCTCAATATATATGGATATAAAATTTAGAAAATGTTTAAAGACATTTAATGCCACTTTTGCCAAGAGTAGAAGTTCTTAAATATGTTTCATTAAAAATTGGTAAATTCGGACGGCACCTGTGACTCAAGGAGTAGGGCGTCGGCCCCATATACCGGAGGTGGCGAGTTCAAACCTGGTGCTGGCCAAAAATTGATCAAGTCCACTCCCTACAGTAAGTTGTCAATGTGCCATGTCACTGAAGAGGCCAGATGACAAATTTTCCCATGTGGGAGCCCTTTGGCTGTAAGCAACTCAAATCATTCCCATGCCATTGCCCCAGAATTAAGGCATTAAGGACCATGACCACGTAGAAAGCATGAGGGTCAGTTTTATCACTTGGCCGCCTGGAAGACAGCTCGCTGTGCTGTGGGCATTCAGGAAACACCATGTTTTAAAAACAAGGGGGAAACTATAGGGTAAGCGGCAAGGTTCGATTTCCTTGCTATTTAGGTTCTTATTCAGGACATTCCTTTGTGATGCTTACATTTCTGTGACCACTTACAGGTGCTTTTGGAGGAGACGACCCGTAACAGCGAACTTCAGGGAAAGCAGATGCTTGCTAAGGTGACTGGGCCTCATCTACTCAGTGGGCGGTGGGACTAGACAAGATCGCCCTTCGGCAAAGGCGATTCCCCGGCAGGCAGCCTCAGACCACACACACAGCATCCGTATTTTAGAGCTCAGACTTCCAGTTCACACTCAGATTTAGGACCACCAAGTCTGCATAATTACAGGACTCAATTCCTTATACCAAATCATTCTCTCTCTCTCTCTCTCTCTCAATCTAGGACAAAGTATTCTTTTTTTTAAATTAAATGCTAGCTGTGTACCTTAATACTATCATGGGGTACAGCGTGTTATTTTTATATACAGTTTGAAATACTTTCATCCATCTGGTTAACATAGCCTTCATGTCATTTTCTTAGTTATTCTGTTAAGACATTTATATTCTACATTTAGAAAGACTCACATGTACCCCCATAGGATAAACCATAGAAGTGATCCTACCAATCACCCTCCCTCTACCCATCCTCCCCCCTCCCCTCCCCTGTCCCCATATTCCTGGGCTAAAATTGGGTTATAGCTTTCCTATGAAAGCTTTAAATTAGTTTCGTAATAGGGCTGAGGACATTGAATACTTTCCCTTCCATTCTTGAGATAGAAACAGGACTGGTTTTCCTCTTCCCAGCTAAGGTGAATACAGGGTAAAAAGAGGAATAAAAAAATAAATAACTAAATAACCTAATAAGCAAACAATACATACATACACATATATATGTGTATGTGCATATATATCTGTGTGTATATATTCAGGTATATGTGTGTGTGTATATATGTAAATATATATCTTATATTATATATATAATGTGTGTGTGTATATGCCAGGGTGGCCATAAAGTTTATATGCAATGTAAAATAGATAACTATTTTAAATCCTCTATATACATTCACATATATATGAATATGCACACACACACTGTGCATACACATAAAATTCGTTTCTCTGGACGTTGATACTCTCTTAATGAGTCTTTTCAAGAAATATTTCATAGTTTGCCTCCCTAAGCAGAGTTATGATGGAACATTGAGCAGTTGTTCATACATTTTTGCTTAGTTTGACTTTCTCACGCTGAACACAGCCACCTCATCTTAGATACCATCATTTAAAAACAAAAAACCATTCCTGAGTTTCTCTGGGGGGCCTCTGGGTGATCCATCTGGGGTCCCGCTCATACTTTAGCTTTGTTTGCTTGACAGCTTATGTGTTTATTTGTTTTTACATTCTTCTTCTCACCCCGATTATTCTCTCCTGACGTAGTTGGAGGTGTCCTGTAAAAAGTGGATGTGGTCTGCCTGGGTGGAGAAAAGCCCGCTTTCTGGCCCTCTCTCCATTGTTTAAAAATACTTAGTTCTAAAAAAAAAAAGAAAGGAAGAAAGAAAGAATACTTTGTTCTAGATCTTAACTTCCCCATCTGTAATATAGAATCCTTTCCCTGTTTAATTCCCAGAATCGATAGCACGATGAGATAAAGCAGGTATGCTAATCCAATTTATAAATCACGCCAGTTCCTTTCATTACATCAAGGCTTTACGTTTCGCTGTAACTTCAAAAATTGGTTCCATTATATTAACGAGTTAATAATTCATTTCTGCTAATTCTGATAATGCCTGAACAAGTTAAAATCCATATATATACTCATGTAAAATAAAAATGACACGATTAAAGCAGGGGAGGTAATTTGGTTCAGGTAGAACGTGAAGGGCGCTCCAAATTTAAATACAATTTCCTTTGTATTTAATGTCCGTGAGATTTAACACTTTTTTCTCCTCCCTCTTGACCTGTTTATGCTATTTCCTTCCTACTTGAAGTTTGGGGTGTGTTCTCTAGTCTCTTCATCTCATTGAACTTTTTGCAAACACACATACATATCTCCCTGAAGTTACTTCGATACTATTTTCCACTTTTCTGTATTGATATAGTTTAAAACCATCAAGGAAAGCACTTCGAAAGCAATCGAAACGCATGAGGGTTTGTATTTTTTCCATCAGTCTTTGGTAGATACTTTATTGAAAAGAAAGACAAAGTTTGCTATGGAACCTCTGGCGTGGTTGTCCCTTTCCTTCAAATTTCATTGACATGCGGCGGATGAGAACACTGCCGTGATTTGACAAAAACCTGCCACATATGACACGAGAGGAAACACAAAGCACGCACCCTTTTTTGCTTCAAAGAGCCTGAGGCCTGTGACATCCGTAAATTCCTGGAGAAGGTAAACAGTGACACAAGGGCCAACAGCAGTGCTGTCAGGTGCTGGAGTAAATAGACAGGGGGTGTCAAAGGAGAAACTCCACTCCTGGCCGGGAAACTATTCTCCTTATAAACACACGAACACACTCACTGATCATATAACAGTTACTCCTGCAGTGTTTAATCTGTGCAGTTTTAATATTACAAAGAAATCAAGGGAATCTCTTTTTCCTCCTGACTGGTTGAAAAAACAGAGAATAAGAAATTCGTTTCTCCCTTGGGACTTCTCTTCATAAAACTAAATATTGAAAGACAAATAATAAATGAAAGTAATAAATGAAAGATATTTCTCCCTTCCCTCTCTGGTATCCTGACTTTCATTCTTTCCTGTTTCTTGTGGCCCCATCATCCTCTCTTTTTTTTTTTTCTATCTCCATCATTATCAATAGCTATATAGATTCTTGGACCCATTGCTTTTGCTTTCAATTATGAACTAATTTCCACAACTTGAAAAACATTTCTCTTCTGAGCCCCGCTGATGTCCCACCCTCCTTTGACATTTTCTTTACACCGTGAGGAGCTTTAGAAGAAGCCTTTGTTGACTGTGGTTTTGATAACTGGCCAGTACTGCTCTATATCTGAATTTTTTCATGGTAATTGCTAATTGGAGGGTGGAGGTCATGGTAATGCATTTAATGGACAACAGACTTTATTCATTTGTCATCTCCATTGGGACTGTTGCAGTATCACCTGGGCCAGAATTGATTCACACGGTCTTATTTTTCATCCAGACCTTATTTTCTCCTTTGCCCAGGGTCTGGGGCTGCTGCGTCTAAGTGGTGAGCCTCAGAGCCTTCTTTCCCCTCTAAGGGTGGGTGGTTACATGGTTCCCTGACTTCATCAATTCTCTTCTGGTTTTGCAAGTCCTAACTTGTATCTAACCAGCTTTCCTTGTCCACTAAGTACCCTCAGGGAGGCACGTCGAAATTTTAGAGTTTGCTTTAATGCATATGAAATTTCTCGTATTTCAAATATTTCTAGTTTACTCACGAGATTAAAACTTGGCTATTTTTGTAAGCTATTATTTCAAAACCTGTAGCCCCAGCTACTTACAAGGCTCAGCGGGAAGATCACTTGAGCTCAGGAATTTGAGGCATCAGCACTTTAGCCCAGCCAACAGAGCAGGACACTATTTCAAAAAAGAAATAATAATAATAATAAATAAGGCCAGTGGATGAGATAACAATTGGGAGTCGGATAAGGAGAAATGAATCATAAAAACAAAGCATAATAATCCCATGATCAATTTTCCAGACAGGAGCTTTGTGTTTTTTTAATTAAGTCATTTGTACATAGATCATAAATACATTTATGCCTACATCTAAACATCTGCAGTGTCTAGAGTTTCAATAGGGAAGACATTTAATTAGTGTTTTCAACCAGATTATCAGCATGTTTCATGCAATCCACAGTCATAACTCTGTCCCCGACACACACAGCTTCTCACAAGCACAGCTCTCTAATCTGTTCCAACTTTCCCGTAGACTCCCTGCTCTTGGCTTCACCGTCCACTCAAGGCTTCCACAACCCCCTGTTTCCCTCTTGAAGATGACCATTCACTGCTCTTTGTTTCTTCCTACTTTTAGGTTCCTGTTGTAGGTGGAGGTGATTTCTTCTCTATCAATCAATCTTGAACTCCATTTATCTTAGATGTCTCATATTCAAGAAGGTGATGACAGGAGCTGAGTCATCTTGGTAAAGAGGAAAAACACCTTAGTAAGTTATAAACATCCTATACAGATATTCTTCTACATCCAGACACCTGAAAGACCATTTCGTCAGCATCAGAAGTCTTTTAATGGCGGATCGCACCAATGGTGCATAATGCAAGGGTACATGTCGGATCTATTCGTACAGAGTATAAACGTCTTAACGTCATAACTAAGTAAATGAGACAAGGTATATATTAACCAGCGTGGTTGTAAACATTCCTAATTCTATATGAAATCAGCACATTGTACCCCATAAATGCATTAATGTACACGTGATCTATGTGTTTATGATTTAATAAAATAAAATAAATAGGTTTTATTACATTGAAAGCATTTCTTCCTCCCACAACAAAAATTTTTTATTTGCTCTCCATGTTCTAATTAAATCCAAATTTATTTTTAATTCCAAACTTTAAAAAAAAAATGTTCTTGTTCTCTATCTCATCTTTTCCTATCATATTTTTAAAATCAAATCAATTGGGGCACAGCTTTCATTAACTCATGTCAGTGTTACTTGCTATCGTCCTTCCCTCCTGACTACAATGTGACGAATCCTGTGAAATATTTAATAAAAAAACATATTATGCCAGGCTTCTATGAAGAAGATTTTTTCTTTGGTTCTATTTTTTAAGGAAGAAGCAAGTGGAAATGTCTTATGAAGAGAACATTCTTTTCATTAATAGCATACGTGCTAATTCAGTAGCAAACCATTGAATATATTAAAAATGTAATTTTAAACTAACTCAAATAATTCTATCTAATAACAAGTGGGCTGCTGAATAAGCTTAGCACAGATAATTTGTATGCATTATCTATATTTCTCCATGAAGATCATATTATTACATAAAAAGCTTCAGGTTCAATTAAAGAAACCAAGGAAGCAACAATTAGAACACTTGAAAAGCGTCCTTTGCTCACGAGACCATGTTCTCATTGCAGTCAAAGGATGCGGGATAATTGGTAAAGGATTTCTATTGTCTGGAAGAAATCTCTGAACATCATTGATATTTGGCTTCAGAAAGAACAGTCATGAATGTTTGGATTGAAACTCATTTCAGTGATTTTGTACATCTCGTGGCAATTTCTGAAACGATTATGATGAGGTCAGCTTGCTCTGTAGTCATAAGTTCTCCTTTTCCTATACACTAATTTAGATAAAATATAAAAATGCAATTACCCCCCCCCCAAGATTAGCATTTCCAGTAGTGAATTTACAGACACAGTAGATTTTCTTTGATAGGGAATGTTTACCTCACATCACTCACAAGTGTAGGCAATAGGCTGTATATAATAACTTGTAAATGACAGAGCTTTCCTGGAGTTTATCTCCAGAGGTATTTTTTCTTGACATCAGAGAGCTCTCTACCTATTAACAAATGGCCCTTGTAAACTTTATTAAAGAAACACAACCCGTTTTGCAGGCAAAACTCAATATGTAATTTTCCTGTAGGTTTCCTACGTCCCAGGGATATGTACTGAATAGTTGATTTGTTTCCCTTATAATTCTCCATAATACCTGGCAGTAATCTTGTATAAAAATGATTTTCTATTATTCTTCTTAAATAGTAATATTATTTACTGTAAAAGAAAAAAAGGGAACTTTGAGACAAGTAACAACAAAATCATCTGAATGTCTACAACACAAATAGCCATTAATTTTGGCAGGTAATTTTTCTTTATTTCAGTGGTATGTAATATTTTGATTTTTGTAATATTCTAACTCTTACAATGATTTAGAACGTAATCTTTTCTTACCACATTTTATTTAATATCTCATGGTGCAAGAAGGAGTGAAATAAGGAGATAATGTGATGTGTATTATGTAATTACATATGATAACAAACAAACAAAAAAAACTTTCTCTCTACCACTATGAAGAGGTCTGGTACCTGGTGAATTAAGAACATAATCCAGGTGAAATGTTCACTTGTTATCATCCAGTTCCAAGAAAGGGCGTAGGCTCTGAAAATGGTATAAAAAAAATAGCTAATAGTAAAGAAAAAACAGTGAGAAAAAAGTTCAATTTTAGGAAAAGGTTTATTTAAAAAAATAATAATTGATTGATTACTACATACCAGACACTGCCCCAGCACTTAGGCTGCACTAGGAAACCACAGATGGAAAAATCCATCACTTTCTAGAAATGACTCGTTAGAAAGGGAGAAAGCAAATAACTCCAGTTAAATATAAGTTGTGTGTTTTTTAACATCCTCCTCAGTATCACAAGAATGGAAAAGCAGGCATCAATGTACTCAATACTAATATGAGACGAGTAGATGAACCAGTAGAGACCCACAGGAGAGAGAAACAGAATTACATTCAAAAAGTGGGAGAGGGAGGGAGAGGGGGGTTGGTAAACTTTCACCTGGGGGTGCAGTGTAGGGGTACATGGTGCATCTCCTGGGTGAAGGGCTTAATTACAACTCAGACTTTACCTACCAAAAGCAAACACTACCTAATCATATGTTTCCATTAATCTGAAATTTTAAAAAATACTGTGTGTGTCAGAAAGCGATAAACACTATGGACCATGACTCAGCATAACAGAGATCTGAGTTCCAGGACGGGTAGTTTGCTGACATTTCCAAAGCAGAGATAACAGCACTGACGGAAGAAAATAATCTGAGTGAGTTCTGGGAAGCTTCTCGTGGAAACATACACGTTATTATATCTCAAGCCTCACTTTGTCACCCTCAGTAAAGTGCCATAGCATCACAGCTCACAGCAACCTCCAGCTCTTGGACTTAGGTGATTCTCTTGAGTAGCTGGGATTACAGACGCCCACCACAATGCCCAGCTATTTTTTTGTTGCAGTTTGGCAGGGGCTGGGTTTGAATCCGCCACCCTTGGTGTATGGGGCCGGTGCTCTACTCACTGAGTCACAGGCACGGCCCAGAAAATATCCATTTCTTAACTGAGTACTTGGCATCTTTTTCAAAAGTATCAGTCTGCATGGGAATATTCAACAAAGGTTTCAGATCTTGTGCATCAAGCAAGGCCGTAGGTGACGTTTAAGTCTGGTCTTGCCCGTCTTCAGTGGTATCAGAGGACAGCAGAGAGACATGTATAGTCTGAACTTCACTGTCATAAGAAAGAATGAATACATCATATTGAATTCTAAAATAATTCTAGAAGATGCGCTTGAACCAGGTGCTGGGAAAACAATATGTGGAGAAGCAAATACAGGCAAGGATTCGCTCGGAGTATCTTGTTACATAGCCACGGCGTAGCCTTCTGTCTACAGAGAGGAAAGGCAGTTCGTGTAATTCAGAAGCTATTAATTTTTAAACTTACAGATGTCTGCTAGTGTATTCCTCAAAGGCGCTATACGCTTTTTGAAATAAAAAATACCTATATAGAAATGATTTTCTTCCTTTAAACATGTTCAGTTTCTTCTAACCACTTCATAACACACGGACTTCTAGGCTACGTTATTATCTGTTTTTTTTTTTATTTCGCGCGTCTGCTATCACCAAATACCCCACACTGGATGGCTCCTAGGCAATAGAATTTTATTTCTCACTATTTCGGAGGCTGGCAATCTGAGATGGGGGAGCAGGATAGCCTGGTTCTGCTGAAGGCAGTCTCCTGGGTTTTACTTTATTTTCTTATTTGTGCTCACGTGCCAGAAAGCGAAGCAGAAGGGGTGAGCTGCTTCTGACTTTTATGGGGTACTAACACCATTCACGGGGTCTCTTACCTGTGACTGCATCTAATTTCAATTATTCTCAAAAGCTGTGCCTCCAAAGCACAACCACAATCAGTCACTGACGGTGCATTTGTGAACTAATAATATAGTTCATTAATAGGTACTAGTTCATTAACTATTAACGGGTAAGTTTTTGGCATATGATATTTTTGAGTGGGGGATGAACCAGCATTATATAGTTAAATATAAATTCATTTTCTTATTTCTGGGTAATTTTCAGATATATATTAATATCAACACTGACTTCTCCCCCGTCTCACCCTGGATTACATTGTCCCTTTAAGTTGTAGAAATTAAAATATGAGCCATAAATTTAACATTCCTTACTTGATTAATTCAGTGGGACTATCATAAGATTTTATGATTCCACATTAATTTAGACTATAATTATCTTCTAATACATTGCCCAGCTATGCTTAAAACCCTTCAGATGTTATAAACTTCTTAAGTATAACTCAAAACATCTGCTAGTCTAATTTAGCCTTAAAAACAACACACGAAGGGTAATTAGATATTTAATGAGTTCTAGGTATTTACAGATAAGTTATCTATTTTTTAAGCCAGCAATGATTTTGCCAAAGAAAAAATGTGATCTAAGAAGATGAGTCCTTCTTCAAGACCACACACAACACACACACGTAAATCCTTTGCCCAAACCCACCACAACAGGCTCACCACAGCTTATGTCAAAGAAAATGATGGCAACAAGTCCCATAGAAAATAGAATTCCACTCTTATTGTGCAGGAATAACCAGAAAACAAGATACAAACTCCTTATGACTTCAGGTGCTAATGAAGGTGCTTTTATTCATCTTTACTTAAGAATTTTTATTTGCTTTATAGACATACTTCCAGGGTACCATCCTTCAGAAGAAAAAAAAACAATGCATGAAATACAACCGTACCCTGTGTCAAACGTGGTGAGGACACAAACAAGGATGCCCATGTGTTCAAAAGGCAAGAAAGAAACTCCTGTTTTTATACATAAAAACCTGTGTGGACAAACTTTTCTTCTTCGTTTTATTTTTTTTAAATCAGGCACAACAACCCAAATGAAGACGTTTCTTTTCTTTTTTTTTTTTTAAGACAGAGTCTCACTATGTTTCCCTTATTAGAGTGCTGTCATGTCACAGCTCACAGCAACCTCCAACTCTTGGGCTTACATCATTTTCTTGCCTCAGCCTCCCAAGTAGATGGAACTACAGGCACTGACACAATACCCAGCTATTTTTGTTGTCATTGTCGTTGTTTAGCTGGCCTGGGCCAGGTCCACCTACCCCACCAGCTTGGGTGTATGTGGCCGGTGCCCTACTCACTGAGTTACAGGCAGTACAAGGACAAATTTTTCATTATAAACTTTAGAACATTGTGATTCACTTGAGGCAATAGCGTTGGTGAGATGTTTTCATAACCACAATCAGTCACTGATGGTGCCTTTGGGAACTATATCAATTCAGCTCACACCCTGTTAGAGTCACACAGGAGGGCCTTCTGGGGGAGAAGATGACTTCCTTAGCAAACAGCAGTAGTTCACATCTAGAATAGAGAAGCTATATATACTCAGTAGGTCTCCCCTCGGTTTTGATCCAGGAATTTTTTTACTCAAATGTTAAGCCATTTGCAAGTTAGGGGATGAAAAACCAATCCTTTCTTTGGTAAAATGATAACTTCAAATTTTAAGAAGTTCACGTTCCCTTTTAGAACCACTTCCAACTCTCTGAATGTTACTCATCACTTGTCGCCATAAAGCACAACCTGGGTCTAAAATATTGACAAAGTTCGTGTGTTTTATGAGCAATGCAAGTATTTACTGGAAGAAATCAAACCACAGATGACTAAGGCACTATAACATACTGAGATTATGTAAGGAGTGTAAAAATTGTGATTGAAAAGCAATTTTGGAATCAGCGCTTTCTGGCATGGTAATATATCTCTTTATTTCCATTTCTACTGTCTATAAGCTCTCCTATCAAAAAGCAACCCCTCAGAGGCTTGACAGTACCTGATACAATCAGGAAATTTGTGCTGGAGTAACACAATCGCACGGATAAATACACTTTCCATTTTAGTGACTTCTCAATTTTTACAGTTATTTTTTATATCTTTCTGACAGTAAACTTAGTGTTGCTTAATTAAAAAGATTAAAGTGCAGTGGTTGATATGACTTTGAAAGACATTCAATTAGAATTTTATAGAGTTTCTGAGCAAGGGGGGGAAATATGATACCTGACACAGTTTCAATGTTTGTAGTTCTCAGACTTTTGGAGAAAAATGATTGGGATGACCCAAGCTAATGGCTGGAGCCATTGTAATACTGATCAATGACGCACTAAACTTTCACTGAGTTTAAGATCAAGTATTTTTGCCTGCCTTTAATTTTTTCATTTTATTTCTCTCCTTTTGTTTATCTCCTGTCTTCTCTGGATGTTAAGAAAAGAGCTTGCAGACTTGATTTAAATGGGCATAAAGTAATGACTTCTATTGTACTCCCTTTTGTTTCCCCAAAGCAATAAAATTATGGTAGACTGATTAGAAAAGATCATATTATATTAGGCAGGGAGAAGCATTAAATAGACCTTTGTTTAGCTCAACAAAAAAGGAAAGGCAGGGTCAAATTGCTCTGCTGCTGTGGCCATGTTCAGCATCTGTCGGACAATACTGATCATAACACCGGGGACAATGATAAAGATGAGACCAGAGGAGGAAGAGTACGTCAGAGGTCATTCTCGCCATCGTTACATTAAAGACAAACTTAGTAGTTATTTTTGAAAAATCTATGAGGGAGGCAATTGCTGGACAGCCTACATTTTATAGCTTTTTCTTAAGAAAAATGACGATAACAAATGATCAAAAGCATTTTAAAATAGAGCTTCTGACAAATACAGGAAGGACTTGGTTTTCTCTCTGTTCATTTACCTATTTACATTGTGATTGAACACGGGGTCCGAGGCATTGCGTTTAACACCGAGTGGGCTGCAGGTAGCCAAGGAAAAAGTTTACATCATTTACCTTTCAGTCTAGGGAGATAGAAGGTAAACTCGTACATGAGTAAGACTGTGACCTAGGTAATACTCCTTGGGGGGGCTGTCCTCGGCTTTGTTTTCATTACTAAGAATCGCCTTGGTTATATGGGATTTTTTCTGATTCCATATAAAACGAAGAATTATTTTTTCTAAATCTTAAAAGTATGATGTTGGTATTTTAATGGGGATTGCATTGAATCTGTAGATTGCTCGTGGCTGGGAAGAATCAGCATTGTTATAATGTCTATATAACAAACATACATATCATAAACGTAATGTGAAGAGGCTCTTATTTTTAAAAGAACGAGATTGAGGTTAATGAAATGATAAGCTACCTGGCATCAACGTGTATTATAAGTGCTCATCATCTGATTTACAGCTGTTTGAAAGTGTTACATATTTTTTCAATGCTCTCTTCAGATACGTATTAGTCTGTATTAGGAATGTTGGGTAATGAACATTAAGACATTTATAGGATGGATTAGTTAACATCTTGATTGACTGAATTGACTTCCCAGTAATTGAAGTCTTAATTTTTGTCCTAGTGACTATTTTTTATGTCAGTATTGTGCATCAATTGTTTGAGGAAATCATTTTGTTTATATTCTTGTTGTCCTAAAAACGCTGCCGTGTGAACTTTCTAGGCACCTTTAATGCTATAACCAGAGCTCTGAGATCTATTAAACCAAAGGATTTTTATTCTCCATTATAAACCCCCATTTTTTAATAATTCTAAATAACAACATAAATGGAAAAGAATTATATTCACTCCAAAAGTATAAATCTTCAACAAATTTTTCAGAGATAATTGGGTAACCACATGACAAAGAAAGAAATTGGACTCTCACCTCACTCCATATATATAAATTAATCCAGAATGAACGATGACCTAAATGATAGAACTAAAAGCAAACATCGGAATAAATCATTTCATTAT
The DNA here is from genome assembly GCA_963575145.1 of Galago senegalensis. Lineage (NCBI taxonomy): Eukaryota > Metazoa > Chordata > Mammalia > Primates > Galagidae > Galago > Galago senegalensis. Next base: position 9,166 of record CAUYTI010144005.1, on the reverse strand, counting down.
GATATTAGATTTGGAAATGGAGTCTTGGAGTTTCCCCTAAAAGTATAAGCAATAAAATGAAAAATGTAAAAGATGAATATGACTTTTAAAAAATGTGTGTATCTAATAGTATTATCAAGAGTGCTAAGAGGCAGAGTACAGGATGGGAAAAAATACTTGCGAGCAAACATTTAATGAGATTTAGTGCCGAAAATACCAAGAACTCTTTACTATGTATCTAAATAATAAAATAAAAACAATCTAATTTAAAACGAGTAAAGGACTTGAATATACATCTCTCCAAAGCACATACACCAATCACCTGAGTTGTTCAACATCATTGGTTTATATTTTATCCAATCCTCTATTTCAAAAGCTCCTTAAAACGAATATTTGTACTATTGTCCACATCCCAATGTTCAAACTCGAATAGACGCTTTGACGACTACAGCAGTGATTTTGATTATCCTTGTTATTCATTGTCCAGTTTTGTTTTTAGTAAGAATACAAAATTGTCAATCAGCCGAAATCCATGTTGCCTATGTGCTTTGAAGTAACGTGTAGCCCGGGGATTTAGTTCGGATCAATGATACGAGATGAAGTGGTGTGTGTAATTTTCCGGTTGCGTTTTTAAAAACAAAGAGGCATTTGCCTGATGCCGTTGTCCAGCAACCAAAAAATAACAAATAAACAAACCATAACAAAACTTGTATTTTTCCCTAACACAATGGAGATTCCATGTCTTCCCACTGTTGTTCATACTTTGTTCATGTGGAGCATAATTTAAATTATCTTCTATCTTCGATCTTTGTTACAACAGCCAATTCTGTATTATTCTAACTAATACAAGAGACTATAATGAAATAAGTATCATTGGGGGACTTTTGAAAAATTAGTATCTGGAGTTTTTGACCATTTTTAAAATTTTTAATTATGGGTATAAAACAGTTATAGATCTTTATCAAGTACATGTGATATTTTGATATAAGTATATAATATTGTTTAGTCAATCAAATCAGGGTAATTGAGGTAATCTGTCACCTTAGGAATTTATCACTTTTTATGTAGCAAGTTATATTTTATCAATTTTTTTATTAAATCATAGCTTTGTACATTAATGTAATTATGGGGTACAGTGTGCTGGTTTTATATACAATTTGAAATACTTTCATCAAACTGATTTACATAGCCTTCACTTTTTTGAGTTAGGAAAATTCCAATTCCACTTATTTTTTTTTGTTATTTTAAAATATATTCCAACTTATTGTCGATTATAGTCACTTTATTGTGATGCCAAATACTGTTCATTCTATCTAAGTGAGTTATCTTTAGTAAGATGAGAAAAATAAGCAAAACTCTTGATTAAATTACATGGCAACCTGGAGAGGTACAATCATCATGATAAGGTAGGAAAATTGTGTATATGGTCATACATGTTTCATAATAGCACAAGCATTGAATGGCATTCTTAATACATCTCATTTTAGGAGTCTTCTAAATACTACACTTCCAGTCTACAAGTGGGTTAAAGTGCATAGAAGTGGCTGACTCAGCCTGTGTGAGGGTTGATCTCAGGAAAAGGAAACACCTTACTTCAGGAGGTTTCTGGGAAGAGGATAGAAATGATTTAAGTGAGAAAATGATTCCATGGTGTGTACCCAACATGGGCTCATTATGGCTGACCTGACCATCAATGGGAAAGTAAATATCCCCCCATAATTTGAAGACAGACATCCACTGAAGGGAGAGGAAGAGTTCAAAACATAATAAGGGCAGCTAATTCCAAATCACATTGGTTGTGTACTTAGACTTGGCTGTTCAGAAAAGTAGAATTTACAAAGGTAAGTACACCAGATGGTGCAAGCATCTTTTTCGGTGTTTGTTGATATGTAGTTTATACAGAAACAATTTTTCAAGAAGGTATTGGGTTGCATTTTGTCTGATACGTTGTTCTTTTATGAACACTTCAGCACTCATCAACCTCCATCCGAAATTTGCCTCCAGATTTATTCTTAACTAAAGGATTAAGCAACGTCCATTCCGTAATCCTACCTGTGAAATAATCACAGGTTTTTAAAACCGTTTCAACCGTTTTCTCTACAACCTGTCTAAAAGATATAATTTTTTTTCTCTTGAAGTCAAAATTTTACAGTTTTTTTGATCTTGAAAAGATAATTATAGATAACATTCATTAAGCACAAGGCACTATCCTACACGTTTTTTGACAGATTTAACCTTTCAACAGCTCACTAAAATAGTTATTTTTAATTCCCATTTAAAATGAGAAAATGAGGACATTAGTTTTGGTTAACTCACTCAATACCAGTTTTGCTCCATTATTTAACTTCCCTATATCAATTTTGATTATAGCTGTAATCATATTAAGGGCATCATTTAATTTAGAGAATATTTAAATTTTAGTAAGTTAGGTCTTCCCCCCGAGAGTACAGGTTATCTTTTCATTTTTTTTCTTGTTCTTTGTTATTTAATATATATTTTTTTAATGTAAGGCCATGGTTTAATTATGAGATTTTTCTAAGTATTTTATTATTCTAATTAATTTATTTAATTTATAGATACATAAAAATGTCAAACTTTATGGCAAAAATACCTGCAAGAATGTTTATGCCATAAAAATTGAGGTTGAGGTTTGACATCATTCCTTTACAAAATGAACCTTTAGATAAAACCCATTAACTATCGTGGAGTTTAAACTTGGGCCTAGGAGTTTGGTGTTTGCTTCACGGCCAAACTGGAAGTTGAGAATATTGCTTCTGCCATCATCTTAGACAGGTTACTCTAGTTTCCCCATTTAATTGTGAGGTTATGACTTAGTTTATATAAAGGACTATAGTCAGCATTGCTCAACCACAGTTATGATGGTTCAGTACAGTTCAGTTCAAAATATTTAGACAAGGATTTGTACATCTTGTCAAACTCACAATGTTGAACGCCAGAAGTTTTATTTTCAATTTATTAAGTAGTCACTATGAAATACCATATTAAAATTTTGTTATTTCTGCTTATACCTACTTGATTGCTGAAATAAAATTTATAATTTTATAATTAAAAATTGTCATTAAAATGAATGGGTTGAATACTCAATTACTGGTGCTTTTATAATGTTTATGATTTCTTTTTTGTATTTGAAACATTACAAGAATATGGATGTTTGGTTACATGAATGGATTTTATAAAACTTGAGTCACGTCTCTAAGTGTGCTCATCAAACAGCCTTCATTTACATGTTAGGTAGATTTCCAGCCATCTCCCCCCTCTTTCTTTGGTTTGATTTTGCTGAGTTTTACTTAGCTTTGAGGACATGTATACTCATCAGTTAGTGCCAACTGAACAGTGAGTATATGTGGTATTTGTTTTTCCATTTGTTAGAATTTTTCCTTAGATTAATGGTCTTTAGTCCCATCCAAATTGCTGCAAAAGGCATTAATTTATCATGCACCCATTTTTGTGGTTGAGTGGTACTTCACAATGTACGTACCACATTTCATTAACCTACTTATGAGCTGATGGGCACTTGAGTTGATTCCCCATCTTGTCAGTTGTGAACCTTGCAGCAATAAACATTGAAATTCAGGTGTAATTTTGATAAAATGACTTAGTGTCCTCCTGTTAGATACCCACGAGAATGATTGCTGTAACAATTGGTAGGTCTACTTTTAGTTATTTGAGGACTTTACATACCATTTCCCATAAAGGTTGCACTAATGTACAGTTCCACCAACAATATGTACAGGTGCTTACCTCATTGAATCCAAGCCAGCATCTACTGCTTTTAGGCATTCAATGAAAGCCATTCTAAGGGAAGGTGGTGTATCATTGGGATTTTAATTGGTATTTTCCTGATGATTAGTGATGTTGAACATTTTTTCTTATGTCCATTGGCCAATATCTATTTCCTTTTTAAAATCCTTTCTTCATGTCTATTGCTCACTTTTTCTTTTCTTTTTATTTCAGAGCATTACAGGAAACTCACATTGGTTACCTAATGTGCACTTGCTCATTTAAAGTTGATGTGATAAGGGTGCCCTTCATCCAGAATGTGTACATCGCACCTGTTAGGTGTGAGTTTACCCTCCCCCTCCTCCCCCATTCCGTCCATTATATTTCCGTTAAGTTGCATTTCCATATACGTACATAAGTGTTAGTCCAATTTAGTACTAAGTACGTGTGGTGTTTGCTTTTTTCATTCTCCACTTAGAAGAATGGTCTTCATTTCCCACCAGGTTGTTAGAAAAGATACTAGATCCCCATTTTTCATACCTGACTACATGGTGCACATAGGTCTGCATGGTGTACATAGGCCACATTTTATTATCCATTCATGTTTTGATAGGCAAGTTCACAGTTGCGAACCTATCATCTCTTGTTACTGACATTGTTTTCATTCTTGCCGATTTGTTTGAGTTCATTGTACATTCTGGATATTAGCCCTTTATCAGATGTATAGTTTCAAATATTTTTTCTCTCACATTGTCAATTTGCTCTGTTGATTATTTTCTTATCTGTGCAAAAGCTTTTTTAATTTAATTGATTTGCATTTATTTATTTTTGTTGTTGTTTTAATTGCCATTGGGGTCTTCATGTTAAATTCTTTGCCTAGCCAATGTCTAAAGAGTTTTTTTCCTACATATTCTTCCAGAATTCTTATAATTTCATGCCTTAAAAATAAGTCTTCTATACATCTTGAGTTATTTTTTGTTAATGGTGAAGAATGGATCCTGTTTCATTCTTCTGCATGTGGCTATCTAATTTTCTGAGTGCCATTTAGGGAAGAGGGCTTCTTTTCTGTGTTATTTTAGTCTGCTTTGTCAAAGATTGGCTGGCTGCATGTGGATGGTTTTATTTCTGGGTTAACTCTTCTGTTCCACTAGTCTATGTGTCTACTTTTGTGCCAACACTATGATGTTTTGGTTACTACAGACTTATAGTATGAGAGGAAGCCTTATAGTTTGAGGAAGCCTTATAGTATGACTCCTCTTGATTTGTTCATTTTTCTTAAGGTTGCTTTGGCTACTCAGACTCCTTTATGAGTTCCATCCGAAGGAAATTATTTTTTCTAGATATGCAAAAAACGATGTTGGTATTTTATGAGGATGCATTGAATCTGTAAATCACTTTGGGTAGTATGGATAGTTTAAGAATTTTGATTTTTACCAACCCATGGGCATATGTTTTTCTATGCATTTGTGTCATCTGAAATTTCTTTCTTCAATTGGTTCGTAGTTCTCTTTCTAAATATATTTCACCTCTTTGGTTAAGTATCTTCCTAGGTATTTTATTTCTTTGCAGCTATTGTGACTGATATTGAGTCTTGAATTTGACTCTCAGTTTGACGGTTGTTGGTGTACACAAACAGTACTGATTTGTGTACATTGATCTTGTAACCTGAACTTTGCAGAATTTATTTATCCATTCTAGGAGTCTCTTGGTGAAGTATTTGGTTTTTCTATGTATAAGATTAGGGAATTAGTAAGAAGCTGTCCATTGACTGCTCTTTCCTGATTTGGATGCCCTTTATTTCTTTCTCTTGCCCGACCCTTCAGTCTAGGAATTCCAGATGGGTCACCCTTTCCTGTTTCCGTTCTCAAGGGAGTAATTTCAGCATTTCCCCATTAAGTATGATGTCAGCTTTGGGTTTTTCAAATACGGCTTTGAAAATTTGGAGGTATGGTTCACATAATCCAAGTTAGCTGAGGGTTTTTAACATGTAATGGTACTGGATAGTGTCAAATGCTTTTACTACATCTATTGAGATGATCATATGGTCTTTGTTTTTGCTTCTGTTTATATGATGAGTCACATTGATTTATTTGAGTATATTGAGCCATTCTTATGTCCTTGGATGAAGTCCACCAGTGTGTGGGGAATTATTTTCCTTATGTGCTGCTGAATTTGATTTGCTTATTTTTTAGAGGATTTTTGCATAAATATTCATGAGGGATATTGGCCTGTCATTTTGGTTTTTGGTTGTTCCTTTTCTGGCTTTGATAACAAGGTGATACTGGCTTTGTGGAATGAGTTGGGATGATTCCCTCCTTCTGGACTCTATGAAATAATTTCTGCACTGCGGGTATTAGCTCTTCCTTGTAGGTCTGGTAAAATTGTCTGTGAATCTATCTCGTCTGGGCCTTTTTTTATTGGAAGATTTTTTTTCTTAGTTCCTTAAATCGACTGGGATAGTCTCAAGCTACGTGGATTAGTGTCCTGGGACTGCCATACAACATACCACAAACTGGATGGTTTAAACTGCCGTGTTACTAAATGAAATAGGATCAAGCTATCTTTTCATGAAATACCTTTTACTATTTTTTTTAAATCTAACCAGCAGAGTTTATTCTCAGAAATTATCCTGCCTTTACTTATTGAAATAGATGTGTGATTAAAAAAATAAACATTGCCATGGTGTTTACTATGGGAATGGCAGGCACAGAGCTGTTCATATTTCAGGCTGGCTGATATATTGAGAATCTAGAGATTTTGTCAAATATAAATCCTTAAAACTACTTAAGAGAAAGTACTTTGTAAATGTCTTTGTTCATTAAAACATATCTCTATGTCATTTCTGTAACATATTTTGAACATTTTAAATAAGTCTCAGGTTGTTAATTCTTTGTGCCTTTGTTAAATTATTTCAGTTATCTTAGTCTATTCAGTCTGTAGATGTTTGGAGAAATATTTTATTCTAAATAGTGCCATGGTGGTAAATATTTAACAATCATCTCTTGGGCAAAAATTTAGGTGGATGTGTCTATATGCTTGGTGTTAACATTTACTGATATAAAAAAAATGTCGCTTACACTTTACAAAGAGTAAATTATGTAATACTCTTCCTTTGAAATTCCAAATAGATTCTCTCAAAATACACTCACTATTTTTTTTCTTCATAATTCATTTGCCTGTATCTCACTTATGATTGGGAATCCCAAAATGTTGTTTCAAAATGGATTTTGTATAGCCAGGCGTTGTGGAGGGCACCTGTGGTCCCAGCTACTTGGGAGGCGGAGGCAAGAGACTCGCTTGAGCCCAGGAGTTGGAGGTTGCTGTGAGCTGAGATGCCACGGCACTCTACCCAGGGGGACAGCTTGAGGCTCTGTCTCAAAAAAAAAAAAATGTTCATGCTTAAACCCCACCCATGGAGATTTAAATTTAGTAGGTCTGGGTTGAGGCCCAAACTGTATATTTTGATGACTCCCCAGGTGATTCACCATTCATCTGTAATTGAGAGCCAGTAGACTAAATACACACGTTCAGATTAGGAACAAGATGGGGTGTTAACTGCTAGCATTATTTTTAATGTTCTTCTGCAGGGTCAAGTTGATATAACAAGAAAACGGAAAATGGCTGGGCACAGTGGTTCGTGCCTATGCGTTTAGAGGAAACTTTCTATTAAAAAGATGTTCCAATGTAAACAAAAATAGAATAGTATAGTAACTCCTCATATCAGCAGTTACCAATTTATTGCCACTGTTAAGCTGTGATTTTGGGAGGGGGGTTGTTTTATTTTGTTTTGTTTTTTGAAATGGAGTCTTTGTCACCCTAGGTAGAGAGCTATGGCATCATAGCTCACAGCAGTCTCAAACTCCTAGGCTCAAGTGACCTATTGCCTTAGCCTCCCAAGTAGCTTGGGACTGACTGCAGGTGCCGACCACAATGCCTGGGTAGTTTTTAGAGACAGCATCTCTCTCTTTCTCAGGCTGGTCTCGAGCACCTGAACTCAAGCAGTCCACCCGTCTCAGCCTCCCAGAGTGCTAGGATTCTGTTCCTGGCCTTAGCTGTGGTTTTTATTTCCTGATAGATGTTAAAGCAGAATTCCAGATCTCTTGGCAGTTTATTCCTATGTACTTCAGTTTATGCATCTTGTAAAAGTATGGGTGTTTCTTACATACTCACTATCCCATCTTCATTGTTGGTAAAATTAACAATTATTTCTTAGGCGGTGTCCATACCTCAGTGGGTAGGGCTTTGGCTACATACACCAAGACTGGTGGGTTTGAACCCAGCCCAGGCCAGCTAAACAACCATGACAACTGCAACAAAAAATAGCTGGGCATTGTGATGGGCGCCTATAGTCCCAGCTACTTGGGAGGCTAAGGCAAAAGAATTGCTTAAGCCCAAGAGTTTAAGATTGCTGTGAGCTATGACGCCATAGTACTCTACCAAGGGCAACATAGTGAGACTCTGTCTCAAACAAAAATTATTTCTTAATATATTCTCATACCAAATCCATTTTCACATTTCCCCAATTATTTTGAAAATGTCATTTTTTTTAATTTTTTGTTTGAGACAGAATCCTGGGTAGCGGACACACCCTGGGTAGAATGCCATGGCATCACAACTCACAGCAACCTCCAACTCTTGGGCTTAAGCGATTCTCTTGCCTCAGCCTCCCAAGTAGCTGGGACTACAGGCACCTGCCACAATGCCTGGCTATTTTTTGGTTGCTGTTCTCATTGTTGTTTGGCAGGCCCAGGCTGGATTTGAACCCACCAGCTCTGGTGTATGTGGCTGGTGCCCTAGCCTCTTGAGCAATAGGCACTGAGCCAGAACTGTCATTTTAGATGTAATTTCTTCAAATCTGTGTACATACAAGGTTCATACATTGCATTTCATATGTTTCTTAAGTCTATTTTGATATGGATCAACTGCTACCCCACTCCTTCCTCTCTCCCCCTACTTGAAGAGCCCCATAAGTTGTCCTGTGAAAGCCCCACATGATTTTTTATTTTTGCAGTCTTTGGCCGGTTCTAGGTTTGAACCCACCACCTCCAGCATATGGGGCCCGTCCCCTACTCCTTTGAGCCACAGGCGCCCCCCCCCCATGATTTTAAAAAAAAAGTTCCCAGGGTGTAGAATTTGAAAAGTAGAAATTCTCCCTAGTATAAAAGTTCTAAAACTTGGCTCAGCGCCTATAGCTCAACCGGCTAAGGCGCCAGCCACGTACACCTAAGGTGGCGGGTTCGAATCCCCAGCCCAGACCCGCCAAACAACAATGACGGCTGCAACCAAAAAATAGCCTGGCGTTGTGGCGGGCACCTGTGGTCCCAGATACTTGGGAGGCGGAGGCAAGAGACTCGCTTGAGCCCAGGAGTTGGAGGTTGCTGTGAGCTGTAATGCCACGGCACTCTATCCAGGGGGACAGCTTGAGGCTCTGTCTCAAAAAAAAAAA
>CAUYTI010144004.1:0-13809 GCA_963575145.1 Galago senegalensis | reverse complement strand
TGTGGTGTTTTCATATACAATTTGAAATATTTTCATCAAACTGGTTAACATAGCCTTTATGTCATTTTCTTAGTTATTGTGTTAAGACGTTTATATTCTACTCTTAGAAAGATTCACTTGTACCCTTGTAAGATAAACCATACAGGTGACTCCACCAATCACCTTCCCTCCACCCATCCACTCCCCTCCCCCCCATATTCTTAGGCTATAATTAGGTTATAGCTTTCATATGAAAGCTATAAATTAGTTTCATAGTAGGGCTGTGTATGCTGGATACTGTTTCTTCCATTCTTGTGATACTTTGCTAAGAAGAACATTCTCCAGCTCCATCCATGTAAACATGAAGGACGTAAAGTCTCCACCTTTCTTTATGGCTACATAATATTCCATGGTGTACATATACCACAGTTTATTGATCCATTCGTGGATCAGTGGGCACTTGGGCTTCTTCCATGACCTGGTAATTATAAATTGGCCTTCAATAAACATTCTGATACAAATATCTATGTTGTAATGTGGTTTTTGGTCTTCTGGATATATACCTAATAAAGGAATTGCAGGGTCAAATGGCAGGTCTATTTTTAGTTCTCTAAGTGTTCTCCAGATGTCTTCCCAAAAGGAACGTATTAGTTTGCATTCCCACCAGCAGTGCAGAAGTGTTCCCTTTTCTCCCCATCCACATATACAGGATACATTTCTTGAATACTTCTTTTTTTTCTTTGCTAACTGCCTTGTTTTTCTCTTGAGCACGCAGGCTTGCTCTGTTCTGTTTGTTTGCAAATGCTGTGAGTGGCTACAGAACTGATCCCCCAGCTTACTGTTCCAGTCCTTGTGTATTATTGACACTATCCTTTTCCACATGGTTTTCCATGTTTTATACTAACTGTCTTTTTTAAAATTATCAATCTGTGCCTTCGCCAGGCTCTGGGGTTCTACTTTTTTGTGTTTAAACTTGGACCTGTCAAGAAGGACACTTCAAATGTCACTGGTCTCCTTCTCTCTTGTTAACCATCAGTCAGCACTCACCTTTAGGGCAGCAGACAATCCTTTATCCCGTCAGAAACACTCTCAGTTTTGTTTGGTGTGAAATTTAAGGCAGTTAAGAAGGGAAGGAAACCTAACTCCTGACCGCCAAGAGAAAATGGGCTTTTGTTTAGTAATATTTGTATTTCCCACCCTCAATGGACAATACAAATCTGTGTGTGTGTGTGTGTGTGTGTGTGTGGCAGGAGGCACTTTCCTTCCAAAACATGTATATCATATAATCTTTCTAAACTTTATCTATTTAAACTTTAAAATTGATACTCATGCATTCAAAACTATTTCTTGATGTATCCACATGAACCATAGCTTATTGTTTCTATTCCCAATCAGAATCATATATTAAGGAAAAAATTATTATTCTGCTTCCTTATAAAACAATTGTTATAAACCAGGCAATGTGGGCTCATACCTGTAATCCCAGCACTCTCGGCGGTTGAGGCAGGTGAATTGTGTGAGCTCAGGAGGTCAAAAACAGCCTGAGCAAAGGCAAGACCCAGTCTTCAAAAGTAGAAAAAGTAGCCAGGCATTGTTAAAAGCACCTGTTGTCATAGCTACTGTGGAGGCTGAGGCAGAAGGATCACTTGGACCCAAAGTTTGAGGTTGCTGTGAGCTATGATGACACCACAACATTCTACAGTGACACAGAGTGACACTCTGTCTCAAGAAAATGGTAATGATTCTAGCTTTATTTTGTTTTATCATTTCTTATTCTTCCAGTGATTCCTATAAACTCTTCCAAAATATCCACAAATTCGTACCATAATGTATAATCTTGGAAATACCAACACACTCGATTTATGAAAAGGGGGAATCTAGTCCACTTCAACGTTCTACATCATTACTATTTGTACATTTTTCCTTTGTAAAACATCTCAATTTCACAAGACAACTATTTGTCCCAGTGTCTTTAGCATTGGTGACAAGACTCTGTATGGATTTAATCTTTTTCTTTTAGAGACGGAATCTCATGGCATCAGCTCACAGTAACCTCCAACTTGGGCTCATACAGTCCTCTGGGTTCAGCATGTTAATTTTTAGTAGAGACAGGGTCACACGTTTGCTCAGGCTGGTCTCAGAACTTGTGAGCTCAAGCAATCCACCTACGTTGGCCTCCCAGAGTGCTAGGATAACAGGTGTGAGTCACCGTGCCCAGCTATGGATTTAATCTTCTTTAATTTTTTGGATGACTACATTTTGGAGTCCCTTTCATTTCTTTCTTTTTTTTTTCAATTTGAAAAAGTCTCACTCCATTGCCCTTCATAGAGGAATGGAATTGCTGGATTGACTGGGCATGGTGGCTCATGGCTATAATCCCAGCAGTTTGGGAGGCCAAAGAGGGAGGGTCCCTGAAGCTCTGAAGCTCCACACAAGCCTGAGCAAGACCCTGTTTCTACTAAAAATAGAAAAACTACCCAGGTGTTGTGCTGGGCACCTGTAGTCCCACCTCTTAGGAGGCTGAGGCAGGAGGATTATGTAAGCCTAGGAGTTTGAGGTTGCTGTGAGCTAGGATGATGCCATAGCACTCTAGCCTGCATGGCAGAGTGAGAGTCTGTCTCAAAATAAATAAATAAATAACTAATTTCCAGATATCTTGCCTGCGACTGAGATACCCACCGATGTCCTTCACCATTTATGTCTTCCACTCCTCCTGCCTTTGTTCAGAATGTGGCAGGTGTTGGTCATGATACACTATTTTCAGGCGCATAATCATATTTTTGGTTATTCAGTGAAGAGTGATTCACCGGTGTTAATGGAACCCACATTAATCACAGCAGCCTAGGCAGGACGTTGAATCTCTGTGTCTCCCTCCTGCTTCTGTGAGGAATAAAGAACTTCTGCGTCATAGGATGGACGACACTCTAGACTCAGATCGATGGCTGACTTACACGGAAGGAGGGATGACAGTTTTCATTCAACAGTCTTGCCCCTTCTGTGCCCCAAACTATGGTCAAAGAAGAAATCGTTCCAAGGCAAACATCTATAGGAAATTAAATATAGAGGGATAAACACACAGCATGATTCTGTGTCTTGATTATTTATCCATGTTATGATTAGACTTTCAAGCTTGGTAGTAAGCATTCAGGAAAATTACGTAAAGCTGCAAATCACCTCTTTCTGCCCTGATTTTTTTTCACTATTCTTGAGAGTCGCAAAGAGCTAGGTGAATCCTTTCAATGACTTGTGTCATATGGGGAATAAAAGGTGGTAAAAAGTTACAAATATACTCCTAAAAAAATAGCAATGAAACTTTCTGTAAAAGAAACATGTATTTGAGAAAAGATGCCACATTCGATTTTAATGAAAAATTGTGACTTGAAAGAGGAATGTTTTATTGGCATTTGCAGAAAGGTTATTGGATGCTGTAAAACAAGACTTGTGCTTTCAATAATATACACGTTTGTGTATTTATTCCCACCACGGATTTGTGAGATTAATGAGGCTTTGGTGTGGATTTTTTTCCACACAGATGCTGATGACAATGAATATTGTTTCATAAATATCGTTTCAATAATGTCTCATAAGACATTATGTCTTTATTAGAGGCTGAACATTATCTCAACTTGTCACTGCTAATTTTCTGTGAAATATGTCTTATTCTAGGAATAAGTAAAATCAATCCTCAGGTGCATAAAATAGCAGAAACATCTCCACCTTTTTATTGAGTTTTATATTTCAAAAGGGTTCACTCATTCCTTTTGAAAGCTCACCAATTACATGGATGCATACACACCTCCATATATAGTGACAATAGATCGTGCCTTTTTTTTTTTTTTTAGATAGAGTCTCAAGCTATTGCCTTGGGTAGAGTGATGTGGCATCCTAGCTCACAGCAACATCAAACTCGTGGGCTTAAATGCTTCTCTTGCGTCCCTCTCCTGAGTAGCTAGGACTATAGTTACCTGCCACAACCCCTGGCTATTTTCATTGTTGCTTTAGCTGGCCCAGGTCTGATTCGAACCCACCAGCCTCAGTGGATGTGGCTGGCGCCCTACCCACTGAGCTACAGGCACCACCGTAGTCTGTGCTTTTTAAATAATGATTGAAATTAATACAGGAACAAAATTAATGGTAGCTGGCCAGGCAAGGTGGCTCACACAGGTAAATCCAGTACTCTGGAAGGCTAAGGCAGGTGGATTGCTTGAGCTCAGGAATATGAAACCAGCCTGAGCAAGAGTGAGACCCCCATCTGCACCAAAAATAGAAAGCTAGCCAGGTGTTGAGATGTGAACCTGTCATCCCAGCTACTTGGGAGGCCGAGGCAAGGGGATCACTTGAACCCGAGGGTTTCTGTGAGCTGTGATGATGCCACTACATTCTACTCAGGGGGACAGAATGAGACTCAGTCTCAAATCAACAAACAAACAAACAAAACAAAATTAATGGTAGCTGACGTTGGACGTAAGCATTCTTACAGTGAAAGAACACGTCTAAATGAAAAGACACATAATTGTTCCTTATAGGAGTGGCCTTGGAATCGAAGATGTTGCTGTGAATTAAAGATCTCTGACATACGCCGAGGTAAAATTGTGTGTGCCCGCAAATGGACATAGGTGTCTTTTTACATGTGTGTACGTAAGCTCGGGAGCATGGTTACAGATGTGTGAATACATATAATTCCTAGCTCTATGCGATCAGATTTCAAATAAGCCCCTAAGACACACAGCAGCAGTGAGCGCACCCCACATCCATACCCGTCTCTGATCCGGTCTCTCTAAAGAGGTAGCTTATTTTCCTCTTGCAGAGAGGTCAGTGAATCCTTCTAGTGACTTATATCATGTGGCGGAATAAAGGGTGGTCACATACAAGATAAATGTAAGAAAAAGAAAAGTATCAGACGTGGGTAAATGTAAAAAGAGCTGGAATACCTTCAAATAAGCCCAAATGTAAAAAATGGGCCCCAAATATTGCAAAGGCATAACACAGGGGCACGTGGAAGTTGGTGTCGTTTCTGGGCTAACTTGAACGTGAAATAAATAAGCACAATAATAATAGACTATAAATATAATGATATTCACAGTGCACATGTCCACATGATAAGTATACGTGTGTCTGTGTATATTATATCGTATATGCAGGCGTGCAGTTCTGCACGTGTATATACATTTTATACAAGGTTTATATTCAAATTGATACACATTAAATGCATATATAGGGGAGACGGATTAGGGGAGAGACAGTATTTGCATGGTCTCAAGTACCTCCCTACAGAGAATTATCGGTTGCCAAAAAAAGCAGTAAATATTCAAAGGATATATATATATATATATACACACACACACATATATTTTATGCAATATATAAAATGCATATATTTTATATAATGTTTATATAAATTCCTATACATCAAATGTATATTATATCATATATATCTGTGCATGTAAAATATGTATACATTTTATATGTTTGTATACAAATTGATAGACATAAAATGCATATATATCTCATATAATGTTTGTGTCTAAATGCATATATATCAAATGTATATATGTGTGCAGATAGCACTACGTATCCATTTTATAAGTTTGCATATAAATTTGTGTCTGTCACAGGTATATGTGTTTTTATATATCTAGCATATGCATTTATTTTTTATATAATGTTTATTTATAAATTCATATGCATCTAATGTCGATATGTAGATATGTGTATTTGCGTATATCTGTAGGTGCATATATTTGAGTAGAGAGATATAGATACAAGTCTTCATAATAAAATATCTCATCTAAAAGAGGAGAGAAGGGTTAAGGCAGAAACAGTATTTGCGTGGTCTTAAGGACCTCGCTACAGAGAACTTTTGGTTTTCAAGAAAACCAGAAAACATTCAAAGGAGATTTCAACAAGCTCTTGACGGTCTAACCCAAATTAGCACCCAGAGGATATTCAAATTAGGACACCACCAGGCCTGGGTAGGAAGACAGCTGCGAATACATAACCTGAATTTGATTGATTGATTGATTGATTGATTTTCTTCTCTGTCCTCTGGGTAGATTCCCCTTATGTTATCGTAGCTCAAAGCAATTTCAAACTGTTGAGCACAGATATTCCTCCTGCCTCAGCCTCCTGAATAGCTGGGACTACAGGTGCCCACCACTACACCTGGCTAGTTTTTCTATTTTTAGTAGAGATAGGGCGTTGCTTTTGCTCAGGCTGGTCTCAACCTCCTGAGCTCAAGGGATCCACCTGCCTTGGTCCCTCCGCCCCCCCCCCCCCCCGTCCCCGCCCCGAGGCATTACAGGCATGGTGACCCACTAAGTCCTGCCCCATTAACCTGAATTTTAGCATAAAAACCCAGCAGATTAAAGAACAAACAATAAGGAAATATATAAACAAAAAGGAGTGAGTTCCCACATTTTTTTCAATGAGTATCAAAAGAGATAAACTCTTTGGACACGAGTTAACACAAACACATAAACAAACAAAACACAAAAATCACCAAACATTTAAGAGGGACGTTCATGAGGGTGGAATGAATGACTTAGGCTGTTACTCCCAGCACCAGAAGAAAATATCGAGGGACAATTTCCTCTCTAAATAAGTAGCCACGGTAACAATAACCAAAGTCGGTGGGAATTTTTAATTCTTTTTCTGACTGATGCTATTTTTGTCACCTGTAATTTCACGAAATGTTTGGGGTTTGGGAACCAGAAGGATGTTTGCTGTTCATTTCGGACTCGTGTGTTTTCCCAGGTGTGGCAGGCCAGCTGCTGCTGAAATGACCTCCCAGCCCTCAGCATCTGTGCACCGGGGCTGTGTAGGTAGGCAAGAGGGTGGCATTCTAATGTAAAATACAGAAAATAAGGGCATGAATGGGTCATTTCAACAACCAACTTATATCTCATAGCAAGTAGATGATCAGGGCACTAGAGGGATTGATTGAGGTCTAATTAAGATAAGATGGGCTGGTAGGGATTGATTTATTCTGAGTCTCAAGTGAAGAGGAGGGGTAGGTAACCCTTTGAAGATGAAAGAACTCTTACAAAAATTGCTCAGCAGGTGCACGGGCATTGCCTAATGGCTGAACTCAGCTGGTTCTGTACAACAACCACAGTGAATGTGGCTGTCACCACGAGATTCCACAAGGCAAAGACGCAGGTCACCAGATCATGTAGGATTGTAAAGCCAGAAGCTCGGTACTGTACTTTAACATAAAATAAATGAGAAACCATTCTTTTGTTAATATAAATGGCATATATACATTGTTACACCTCACCAGGATTTGATAGGCAACATTTATTTGCCTCTTGAGGAGAGTAATAATTATCATACTAATTCAGCAGTCCTTCCTATCTGCAGTTCATTTGCTGTCCCTAGTGGACACCTAACCACAGACACTATCAAATCCTGTAATGTACTTTCTTTTTCTATACACATATACATAAAATGAAGTTTAATTGTCACTGAAGAGGGTAGAGGATTGCATTGGTGTGACATAACTTTTTCGCTGTTCCTTATTATTAAGGGTCAGGGTTAGTTTAGGGTTAAGCAGACCCTTCACGTAACATAAATATATTTTAATTCTCAACAAAGTACCTAAAATCATTGTGAGGGATGTGTTACTTAGTTCAATGTCAACACTTCACATTGTATATCGAAGCAGTGCCCTGAACCCCATAAATGCATCAATGCACGCAGTTATGATTTAATAAAAAATAATTTAGGGCAGCTCCTGTGGCTCAGAGGGGTAGGGCGCCGGCTCCATATGCTGGAGGTGGCGGGTTCAAACCCAGTCCCGGCCAAAAACTGCAAATAAATAAATAAATAAATGTATATTTTACCTGCTCTAAATCGAGACTGAATTTTATATGCTATCACTTGTTAATTTTTGTTTCTCGACAAAAGGTATTAATTCTGCTCAACAGGACATTTCATTATTCCGCCTGTTTGCTTGTGAGTCTTTTGGGAAATGACTTCTCCTGCTCTGGTTTCAAATTTCCAGCTGTCAAAGTATCAAGTTAAATATTTGCATCTAGACGCAGTTACCCAAACCAGTGATCTATATAACAGCCAAAATTTAACATGCTAACCGAAATATATATATCTAGGCTTCACCAGTCTTTTTCCCTGTTCTGATTTTATAGGAGATATATGAGAGAAAATTCTAAAAATTATAGTCCTTCAAAAATCACACCTATCAGAACACGTCTTCCTTGCTGGCTTAAGGAGCTGCTCCATGCCGACGTGTATGCTTTTTTTTGTTGCTATTGTAATTTTTGGCCGGGGCTGGGTTTGAACCCGCCACCTGCACCATACGGTGCCAGCGCCCTACTCCTTTGAGCCACAGGCGCTGTCCCCTACGTATATACTTTTTAGTGACCAGGAGTGGTTCCCTGTTTGGTAATATTTATCTAAAGTTTTATGGGAGACATGATGAAATAGGCATTGCAGTATTAATTTTGCAAGGTGTATATATAATTGTGTGTATTATACATAAGTATATGTGTGTGCACGAGGCCAGACAATTAAGTTTGTGAACTCAGCCTAGAGAAAGTGCTACGCATCTCATTGCTGAATGAATATTGTTATGGTCACCTTTGAGGCGCTCCCCTCGGGAAGCTATGCATGGATGCCCCCACCTAGTCCACCCTTCAAAGCACTGTTTCTAGGATGAATTTGGGAACTTCATTGTCTGACCTCACATGATGAAATCTCTGATGGTCATTCCAGAAAAGGATTTCCAAAATTACAGTATTTCTAACCCCATTAATCTTTAATTATATTAACTTCAAATGCACTGACTATTTAGACCTTAAGTATTTTTGTATACCCCACCTCTGAGTCCCTAGACAGTCTCCATTGCTGAGGCTTCAATAACAAATATTTTTTTTTTTTTTGGACTGGGTTTGAACCTGCCACCTCCGGCATATAGGACCAGCGCCCTACCCTTTTGAGCCACAGGTGCCGCCGTCAATAACAAATATTAATACATTCCCTCTCTCTTGTTCATTCTGGTTTTTAAGTCACATGTTGTATGCAAGATTTTCTCTGTTCCTACAAAATATTCTCGGTCCTCAGCTTCCTTGAGTAACAGATAGCACTTTCTCTGTTTAACAAGTTGGAAGTAGTGTAGTGAGAGCTTTGTTATTCTCCCAGTTTAATAGGCTGTTGATGCACAGAATAACTATTTGAACTTAAATAATCCCACACCATAAAAGCTTCCAGAGTCACACAGCACAGAATTCACACATGGTTCTAACCTTATGCAGAAACAAACATACTACTAGAAACAGTAAGTGTTCAAAATAATAGATGAGTTTGGATGACTGCTTGGACTGGTATTATGAGCAAATATGGTATAGCCGTGGTATTGTCATCTGATAGTTTTATTAGAATGAAACTTTTATCTGTGTGTATGAGATATTCATGCAAGTGGTATTGAAAATCGAAAATTTTTTTTTTGAGACGGAGTCTCACTATATCACCCTCAGTAGAGTGCCATAGCGTGACAGTTCACAGCAACTTTAAACTCTTGTGCTTCAGCAAATTTCTTGCCTCAGCCTCCCAAGCACCATGTTTCCCCCCAAATAAGACACTGTGTCATATTTATTCTTTCTCAAGAAGACACATGAGGGCTTATTTTCAGGGGGTGTCTTATTTTTATTAAGTATTATACAACAACCTACATTTATTCCAATACAGTTGAGTCATCTTCTTCTGGAACCTGACAGGGGGAGCCGACCTTGTTGGTGGGGCTGGCGCTAGCGATGCATGAACTCCTTTCCCCGAGCCATTTACACGTGCACAATAGGATGCCTGAGACCAGGGTTACCACACGCGCACCCGCACGAGTGCAAACGGCTCAGAGAAAGGAGCTGTGGCAGATACAAGGCATTCCAGTCTTCCTCACTGCTCCTCCTGGAAATGCAAACCACACCCATCTATCTGCATAGCCACGCCCATCACTAGGTCTTATTATCAGGGTAGGGCTTATATTTAACAAATGCATAGAAATCCTGCTAGGGCTTATTTTTGGGGTAGGTCTTATTTTTGGGGAAACACGGTAGCTGGGACGACAGGCACCTGCCACAATGCCTGGCTAGTTTTGGTTGCAGTTGTCATTGTTGTTTAGCTGGCCCAGGCTTGGCTCGAACCCACCAGCCTTAGTGTATGTGGCTGGCACCCTACTCACTGAGCTATGGGTTCTAGGCCAGAAAATTGAACAATTTTTTTAAGAGAAAGAATAACTTTATTGGCATTGCTGCACAAAATTCACATAGGACATATATTTGAATTTCTTTCTTTTCATCTCTCTCTCTCTTTTTTTTTTTTTTGGTTGCACTGGTTGCATTTATTAGGTAAAGTCCCACTATAATTGTGTTCCCCTCCCAAGAGATGTATAATATGCCATAGCCCCCATCCCCTGCCCTCCTCTCCTCTCTCCCTCATTCCCCTACACCCTTGGAATGATTTGAGATCGAGTTGGAGCACATTCTTCTTAGCAAAATATCACAAGAATGGAGAAGCAAGAATCCAATGCGTTCAATTCTGATCTGAGCAATTTTTAAAATAAATCCAAATTTCAAATCAGGTTGTATTTCTAAGCTGAGTACCTCAGTGGGCAATAATTTAAATGATTGCATTCTAAGTAAATCTGGTAATAGTTTCCCAATCACCCTGATTAATGCTGGAAAATATTCCATTTGGGGTCGGGGGCGGGGGGGAGATTATCCCAGAAACCAAAGTGCTGAAGACAGTATCTTTTCATTTTTTGAACTTTCACCACTTTATTCTGCTTCAAAATTATTTTCTATTTTAGAGTGGTCCTTCCTCAAATACTAGTTTTTTCTCTCTTTCTCTTTTATTCTTTTATATTAGAGAATGAGGTCAGCCTTCCAGTCAAAGACCTGAACTCATCTTTAGTGTCCTAAATCTTATTATAGAATGTTCAGACATTTTCATTTGTCTATTCCTCAGAACTCTGTCCACCAAATTAAATATTCAAGTACACAATACTTCTTCACCTACTCAATATACTTGTCAAGAATCAGGAAAAAAAATGTTGTAAATTTTCAATACGATTCCATGTTCCCATGCATATGTAATAAAGATGATTTTAAAACTTATTTTGAGGTATTTTTTGCTTTTATAAAATATACATGCAACCCATCTCTCTAAGGAAATCTGTCTAATATTAATATGCCATTTTCTGTTTGGAAAAATCTCCCGAGAGAGCATTTGCTCCTATGCTTTCTAAGAAAAGTCTTCAGCTAAAGTTGAGCTTCTATTAAAACCACTAACAGGCTGCATTTAATATCACATGGGTTCTTGGGAATATTTGTCACAAAACCGAAAATTTAAGTCAATGCATCCAGCCATGTTTGCAGAAAAACAAGAGAAAGCGATTCTGCTCTAGTCTTGTATCCTGAAGAAATGTGTTTAGATTTAACTGAGTTTTCGACAAGTTATTGTATCAGACAGGACACAAATTATGTTCATGCTACTTCTAAAGACTTCAGCTTAGCAGATAAGTAAGACAAATGAACATACTTTTGACAGATTTTGTACGTCAAGGGATAAATGTTTGTTGACATTAATACATTTCTTTTCTAAAATAGAATCTATGGAAATCCAGGGCTAATAATAAAAATTGAGTGGCCTTCGGGTGGTGCCTGTGGCTCAAAAGAGTAGGGTGTCTGCGTCGGAGGTGGCGGGTTCAAACCCAGCCCTGGCCAAAAACTGCAAAAAAAAAATTGAGTGGCCTTCATCCTGACACAGTAAATCACACATGTTGTCTAATTGGGTTTATGTGTGTTTACCAAACATCCACAGGGAAGGGATGTTGATGTGTAGAACTTTTTTTTTTCCTTCCCCTGTAGACAAACTGCTTTTGAGAGAGGAAGATGTTTTGAATCCCCAGGTAGGAATCATCTCTTGTACCCTCCACCACGGCTGAAAAGTTGGCTCTTTCCCCATTCCAGCACGTTTCTCCCCAACCGTCCTTCTCTATCGTAACCCACCAGCACTTGGAAAGCCACCCCTGCCCCATCTTCAGAACCCCAGCCAGGGTAACAAATCCCACCTCCGTAAATTCTGAACCCTTTACACCAACGGAGACAGTTCTACCATCCCAATGCACTCAGTAGTCCTTTTTTTTATTGCTATCATTTTTATTTCAGAACATGAAGGGATAAGCATGCTTTGTCTACATACAGATTGAGTCAGAGTGGTAAGTGGACCCTTCCCCTGCTGGGCTCTGTACCCGACAGACAGGTGTAAATTTACCCATCCCTCTTCCTTCCCACTCCCGGCTTGATTTCACTGAGACTGACTTCCATGGGGTCACTTGACTGTAGACCAATTAGTTCCATTTTGGTTTTGAGCACATGTGGCTGTTTCTCTGGTCTTGGAAAGTTTCAGCTAGAAGAGCACTTTCTAGTTCCATCCAAATTGTCATAAGAATGATAATGAAATACAGGAGTCAAAAATAAACATTTCCCTTGAAAACTGAGGGGGGGAAATGCCCCATACTACAAACAGACTGTATTTTGTTGATTTACCTATTAATTACAATGTAGGTTGTTTTTACCTTTTAGCTAATGTGACTAACCCCATCCTCAACTGTTGGATATAGGCTTTTGTTTCAACACCTGTTTCAATTTTTAAAAAATATATAAGGTTATTTTTTTTGTTTTTTGAGACAGAGTCTCGCTTTGTAACCCTTGGTAGAGTGCTATTGCGTTACAACTCACAGCAACCTCCAATGCTTGGGCTTAGGAAATTCTCTTGCCTCAGCCTCCCCATACATATATACATACAAAATACACACACACTCACACCAACATTGCTTTCACCAATATTCTGCCAAACTACATGAAAATCGTAATCTGGAAAAAGAAACACTTACATACAAGTTGTTATATTTTACAATTAAATATCCTTTTTTTTTTTTGAGACAGAGTCTCACTATGTCACCCTCTGTAGAGTGCTGTGAAATCATAGCTCACAGCAACCTCAAACTCTTGAGCTTAAGCAATTCTCTTGCCTTACTCTCCCAACTAGCTGGGACTACAGGTGCCTGCCACAACGCCTAGCTATTTTTTGTGGGATTTTCTGGATTGTAAAGTAGTTTCATGTTTAACTTATTGGGATATGAGCAAACTTTTCTCCACTAGATAGATGAATGTACCCACACAAAAGAAAGAAACTCTGACCCAAGCTTCAAGACAGATGATTCTTTCAAATGCTGTACTCAAAATTCAGCCACCTAAATGACACATATCATATGATTCTGTTGAAATGAAATGTTGAGAATAAGCACACCCACAGAGGCAGAAAGGGCATTGGTGTTTGCTGTGGACCTGAGGAAGGAGCAAATAAGTGATTGTTGATGAGTATGGAGTCTTCTTTGCGGGTGATGGAAACGTCCTCCAAGTGATGTTTGCACAACAGTCAGATGCACAAATGACAGTGATAGTAAATTTTATTGTATGTGTGCATTTCACCATAGTCAAAAAATTATAATAATAAGTGGGGAGAAAAGAGGGCAACGGACATATGAAAGATCGCTGGAGGCTATACATGAGCATTTAGTTTTATTAGATCTTGGGGCAGGTGTAAATAAGAATACCACCTGTGGTATTCTTGCAAAACACACCACACACACACACACACACACACACAGATGGATGGATGGATGGATGGATGGATGGATGGATGGATGAGTGGATGGATGCATAGACAGATAGACAGATACATAGATGGATAAAACAGATAGATGGAAGTCATAGATAGATAGATAGATAGATAGATAGATAGATAGATAGATAG
>CAUYTI010144002.1:0-11590 GCA_963575145.1 Galago senegalensis | reverse complement strand
CTTCCCCGTGTGCCTGCCGGCGGTGCGGGTGTGCAGTCTGTGACAGGGGACCGGCTCACGCCTTCCCCGTGGGCCTGCCGGCGGTGCGGGTGTGCAGTCTGTGACAGGGGACCGGCTCACGCCTTCCCCGTGGGCCTGCCGGCAGTGCGGGTGTGCAGTCTGTGATAGGAGCACAATTTTTTCACAATTTGGATTTCTTAGAACTTTTTGAACCGTTACCTTAGCATGTAGTTTCAAATTAAAATATCTCTAATCTGGTCTTAAAATTAAGTTATAATAATCGTAGAAAAATTGAAGAATGCAGGAAAGGCCAGAGAAGAAAACATTTCTGACAATTTTAAAAAACAGATCACAGTGAGTACTAAGGCCCCTACAGCATGGCATCTTCTGAGGTAACTGCATGAAGAGGCTTTCATTAGGAGGTTTCGTGAGCCGCAGACAGACGTGACAGACTGGTGGTTATTCTGACATTTTCCTCATTCTAAGAAACTCTGACTCACTCACTCAGCGCTCCCTTCTGGAGGGCATGATACCAGTGCTGGAGGAACATATACAGGGTCAGAGGGAGATGGCAGCCAGATAGAGGCCTGGGTTCCTGGAAAGAGGTTGGAGCCTGTGGGGCTAGGGGACCCTGTGCACCTGGCGCTTTGAGTCTCCACCCCAAGCTTCTCTCTCTGTGCACCCACCCCCACACTACTTGCCCTGCGGCCCCTCAGCAGCCTGTAACGGCCAACTAAACATGACAGCACACATTCCTATTATTTCCAATTTTCCACTTTTAAAGATGACTTTTAACCACCAGCAAAACTTGACTAAAAACCTTTCCTAGCTGGAATGTTCAAAATGATATTTAGAGAGGACTCATTGAGGCAAGCATGGGGTGGACTCTGCCATTTCGCTATTTGGGAAGCAGTGAAATGGTCTCAGGACTTTTACTCATGGCATTGACAGGTCTGCTCCCACCTACAAGGAAATAACCATGCATAACTTCCATGATTTATTGCCATTCGACTCTCTTTTAAAATTTTCCAGTCAGTTGAGCTAAAGTAATTTTTGACCAACAATATAATCTATGCCATAAAACACAAGTCGCCTAACGCAAACATTTTTATACTTCTTTCAGGCCAATTAGACACTTTAATTAAGTGCTTCTTTACTCTCTCATAAACTGGAGAGACACCATAGTGTGATGGCTGAGGTGTGGGCTCCAAGGACAGCCTGTCCTGTTCAGGTGCCCTGTTCAGGTTCTGGAGCTGCCATGTCCCAGATGTGTGAACTGGAACAAGCCACTGCTCACCCCCAGTACCTGCCCTCTCTCTGCTACTCCCCTCCCCCAGCACTTCCCCTTCCTCACTATTCCCCTCCCTCAGCACCTTTCCTCCCTCAGTTACTCCCCAGGAAGAAGACAGGACTCAGCCTTACCTCCAAGAATGACATTGCACAAATGAAGACACACAAATGGCATACATACACACCCATACTGCAGAAATGGATGTAAATCAAAATGTTACAAGCAAGCAACATAACATGACAGGACTGGTGGGCACAAGCCCACGTGATAAAAGTCCAAACAGGAGTCCCTTGGTCACACTCGACCACATTGCAATCAGGAAGGAGAAGGAGGCTTTGTTAGGCCAACATCAATCCCCATGCTGGTTTCAACTCTGTGATTTGTGTATGCCTAAATTGACATTCCTCTTCCTATAAGTGGCTGCCTTAATTCTGCCTTTTACTATTCCCCTCAGCTTGATGAGTCTTAAGTGGTTTTATGACCCTGCTGCCAAGAGGAAAAACAGGCTCATAAAAATGCAATGGTCTGGGGCCTCTTGTGAGAGCTGAGGCTCCCCGCAGGTTCTGCAGCAGTCCTCAGGCCTTCTCTACAGAGGGGCCTGAAAGTTCAGGGGTTCAGGGCTGCCTGTGACTATGGTGCTCCACAGTGGTGCACTGAGCTGATGCTCCATGGACCCCAAGTCTCCTCCTCCAAGACACCTGGGTACAGACAAGTGCTTCAGAATCAATGGCTCCTTCTCTTCACCATTTGCTAATGGTGAAAGCATCACAGAATCTGCTGGAACTATCAAGAACCCTGAGCTGGTCTGAGATTGTGGGCTGCCAGGTGTGGCACCCTGTACCCAGACATGTTCCTGGTCCCCTCTAGTGTCCATAGGGGAGCACTTCAGTTTCAGAAGAGGACCAGACCCTCCTCTAGGCTGGGGTCCCCCAGTCCCACTGCCCCTAGACCCAGTTCAGCTGCAAAGGTAAAGAGGAAGCCTCCCCACCCGGCATGGCAAAGGAGGAGCCAGCCACAGGGCCAGGCCTAGGAACCTCGGGACAGGCTAGGGTCCAAGTAGGAATTTCTTTTTTAAGACTCAAAACCACAAAATGCTACTCTCTTTACTTTTATCTTTAGTGAGTCTTTAAAAATATACACCTAAATTACAAAGTTAGGCCAATGTGACCACAGCTTGTAACCAAAACAGAGTGGGCAGGGGCCTGAGTCAGCACAAGGCGCCCTCCTGGGATATGGCTATCACCAGCCTCAGTGCAGAGCGGCATACCCAAGGGAGAATCCGTGTGCGGCAGCCAAAGCTCCTCGAAAGTCCCAGGTTCACCTCATTCCTGGCAGAAAACAAAAGAATCATCATCTGGGGTTCCCACATCACTGTGTGTGGGCGCCACATGCAGGTCCACTGGTCTGATCCACTGTGGGTCCCTAGTCCTCCATTTCAGGGTGAGCAACTTCAACAGAGCTGGTCACTGAGACTCCACTACTTCTTAACCACCTTCCCAAAGCAGTTAACCACCAAAGCAGCCCACATCCCGTCAAAGTGGGCCGAGTGATCACCTTGGGCAGTGGCAGCCATCACAAAAGCACTAAAAATGAAACAGTTGAGACAGCCACACCTGGCCCTGGAAAAATCCACCTAAGTTTGTCTGCAATAGGGACACACTGGGATTCCCCCTTTGCCACTAAGACACTTATCCAACTGCTTCCTTGTTGATGGCCAGAATTTCAATTAGTTTCAAGTTACCAAATAACCAAGTGACCTTCTAGTGAAATGTTACGAGAGCAATACAGGTAAGAGGTTGACTCACTCCATTCCAGGGAATTCTTTCTAATCAGGCCCCTAATCAATGCACAATAACCCGCCCTACCTTGCAGTTCAAGGAAACTTGATATTTCCTCTCCTCCCTTCCAGACTCTTTCAGACCAAGCAAGGTGGTTCCTCAAACTCCCTGCCAGAGGGGTAGGGGTGTGTCATAGAGGGGAGACAACAAAAAAGGAAAAGAGCCACTGGAGCCTGTGGGACCCCAAACTGCTGCAGATGCTCTAAGAATACTGACTGCAGGTGGGTTGAGGAGGGGGTGAGCTCAGGTGAGGCTCTCGGAGAAACACATCCCTGCCATCCTCCAGTCGGCAGGGGTCTAGGGGTGACCACTGCTGTGCTAACAGCATGAAACGAAGCCCAAGGAAGAATCAGTCTCTGAAGTTACCAAGTGGACCCCCAATTCCAGGGATTAACTACGCAGCCCCCAGATGGGCAAGGACCTCACCCACATTGCACGGCACTGCTGACCAGAACTCAGTCCTGTTGGCCTAGAATCTCCCACAGGGGGCCCTTCCACATGGACTTTAATTAGGCTGACTCCAGAGAGCCTGGGCCTGCGGGCTGGCAAGGCCTGCACCAGGGACTGCCTTTCTAGAGGGCAATTCCGCAGTAAGTGAGGGTTCTCCTATTCTGAGCTGTACCTTCCAGATGATTCAGAATGTGCAAGACATGGTGGGTGACATGGGGTGAGTGAGTCACCATCACCACTGCCTGTGCACTGTCATCTTCCAAGTCCAAAGCCCCGGCAAGGGGCTAACTGGCCATTGCTCTGTCTTTTGGGGGGCCCAAGAAGGAGGTATGTTTCTTCACAGGGACAACTATACTCACCACTAGGGATGTAGCAAAAGGAAATGTGGACAGGTCAGAGTTCTCTCCCCATTTGAAGACAGAAGCATGATCACAATTCACAGGAACCCAGATCAAGTGAAAAGTTTCTAAGTTCTAGAACATTCTTATGCCAAGATAAGCTATGCTGCCCACTCTCACAGAGGCTTCATCCTACAACTGGACCCAATGCCCTACTGCCTTGTCCCGGCCCAAGTACAATGATATGGCCCTGCAGGAGCCCAGCCCCTGCTCCTAAAGCACAGGCTGCTCAGCTGGACCGTGGCCAGATGGCCTGTGAAGGGAAGCCCACCTCGCAGGGTGCAGACTTTGCTGGCCCCATTCATGTTATCTTCTCCCAGCACCCCAGTGTGAGGGAAGGATACAGGTGGCGGGGCAGAGGGTGGGCCTGAGGCAGCACCAGCACAGATGAGTGGCCCCCACTCAGGATGCTTTGGAAGCTGTGTACACGCTGAAAGGTGGCAGCAAGTCCAATCACCATGCTCTACTCACCTGTTTTTCTGGTCCGGGGATTTAGGCAGCTGGTAGAAAATGATATGCTTTCCTCTACCTATAATGGTCCGTTCTATGAAAGGTGGGAAAATAGGGATGGCCCTGCGAGCTGCCCACCAAAAGCCCTACAAGTCACTCCCTTTTAATACGGACCCATTGCCCAGACCTGCCAGAAAGATGGAAAGTGCTGCTAGGAGAAACAGGGCCCAGGCCTTTCCTGGCTGGCCAGCCATGATGCTACAACAGGGGAGTCCTTGTGGAGCTGTTCCCTCTCCTGGTCCTGTCTGGCTTCAGAGCCCCCTCCTCCAGCCTTTGCGTAGTCAGAGTGACCACCTGCAGCAGTGGGGGGTGGGTGTCTCACGGGTGCACTCCTGTGCTCTTCCTTGTGGGCAAGCCACTTAGGGCTGACCTGAGTCCCTTGCTCAGACACTGTGGTCATCTCTTCTAACCTGCATATGTCAGCCAGGCTGTGCAGCTGCCTGACCACAGCTGACCTATCTATAGGTCATGGGTGCAGCCCCAATACTGCACTGTTTCAGCGGTCACAAGTTCAGCATGGCACCCAGGCCACCACCAGTTCCTATGGGCGACTACTATAGTCCACATGGATTCTTTCTGGGCCACACATGCAATGTTACCCGGTGCTGCCCCAACACCATCCCAAACAGCTGAGATAGCCACACCTGGCCCTGGAAAAACCCACCTAAGCTTGTCTGCAATAGGGACACACTGGGATTCCCCCTGTGGAATCCAGGCAGGGGAACTAGAGACTGAAGGACTCAGGCCAGACCCGAAAGACCAGTGGAGAGCCAAGTGCCACCCCCAGGGCACCAGGCAGCATCAGACAGAGGGAGGCAGACAGACTCCACAGTGGCCAGCGTGGGTCTCAGTTCTGCAGACATCAACTCCCGGATTCTCAGAACCACTGAGGAACTGACCCTTCAGCTCAGAAAGGAGGAAAATGCAGCACAGGCAGGGAGACTGCTCGAGGTCACACAGTGCAGACCAGCTCCTAGCCCTCTGCACCCTTTGCACACGGTTAATTTCCATGGGCCAGGCCCACTCCCACCAGGACAGTGCTGCTGTTCCCTGCACCAGAACCACAACCCCTGGCAGGAACCTCAGCATGCACAGCCAACCCACCTCTAAATGCAAGGTGATGGGCATACCACCCAAAGAAACGTCATCCAGAAGAGTAGAAAACAAGGTCCCAACATGGGCTAGCTGCAGGCAAGTACATGGGAAAGTAGACATTCCATCCTCCTCACATCTACTCTTGTCAGCACCAACACAGTGCTTCCCCCCAGGCTCTGCCCCTCTGGGTCCCTCAGGGCTGCCAGAGACCGTCCAGTCACCACAGACCCCGTGTGACTGTTCCAGAGGACCAGAATACAGAGAGGATGATTGATTATGAGTCCCTGGGGTGGAATCTCCCCTTCCATATTCAAAGGGTCAGACCCATGAAGCAGCACGTTCAAGAACATGCACTGCCCCAAATGCCAGTCACCCACAGGGGAGCCTGGGCACAGGCAACAGACAAGCAGCCCAGAGAGGGCCTGGCTCTCCCATCCCAGGGACCACCCCAGCATGCTCCTGCAGCCAGAAGTTGTTAGCCTCATCTTCACTGAGAGACAGCACTAGAGAGAGCACCAGCCTTCTGGAGGAAGGGGAGAGGGAGCAGGAAGAAAGCAACTGAGGCCAAAGACAATGACATGATGGCAGCCAGTGCCTGCCGAGCACAGGCCACCTGCCAGACACCTGCTGACTTTTCTGGGATCCTTCCTCCAGCTCTGTAAGAGCCATTTAGAAACCTTTGGAAGCCAGGCAGCACCTGTGGCTCAAAGGAGTAGGGCGCTAGCCCCATATGCTGGAGGTAGCAGGTTCAAACCCAGCCCCAGCCACAACCTGCAAAAAAAAAAGAAAAGAAAAGAAACCTCTAGAAGCCACACCAGCGTTGGGGTCTGACGAGGGTCCACCCCCAACACCACTGACCCGGAAAGGGCAAGCACCCCTCCTCGTATCAGAAACTGCCCAGGTGGGTCCAGTCCTGTCACTGAGCACACCTGGGCTGCTATCAAATATCAAATCTGCCTCAAGGGAGGAATGCAGTGGGCCCTGATCAAGAACAGGCTCCTGGGCTCAGGTGGCTACAGGGAACCTCCAGCCCCTGCCGTGCACCCGCCCTAGCAGGGCTGCCCTGGGCCCAGGAGGCAGCCCTTTAAGACTGCACGCTGCGTACGTAGTCTTTGCTATCTTTAAAACTAAAAGATTAGGAGTGAACTGTACAATTCACAAATGGAAACCCACTCAGTGGATTAAGAGTAGCTAGTTATATGCTTAGAAGGATGCGGCTGCAGGTTTCTGCACAGTGTCAAGCTGTGTCAAACAGGGCAGTATGAAAACACACATAGTGATAGACCTCACTACAAACTACAGAACCTGTTCCCAAAGTTGCCACTTCACCCTCACTGGTGGGCAGATGGCAGCAGTCACAAGCTTGTCTGGGCAGGACAAGGCCCCAGGCTAGGATGGCAGGTCACACTCAAAGCACCTGCAGGTGCCAGAAGGTTCTAAAAATACTTTCGTCACAAAGAGAGTAACTACTGGGAGGTCAGAAAATATCCCACAAAATTTCAGAACCAGAAGGAAGTTTTTAGTGATACTCTTAATTTCCAGGCCAGAAACTCCCCAGCAGCCATCTCCCCTCTGCACCAAAAGCCCAAGAGCCTCTTGCTGGCAGCCCGCTGACACGCACAACAGCACTAAGAGGCCTGGCCCCCACTGTCCAGATGGGCTAGACACCCACAATGTTCAGCAGGAGAAAACTGATTGTGACTCCCTGCCTGGGGGTGGCTGCTCCTAGCTACAAAGCCCCACCCAGGGCAGGAGCCAGCACAGAGGTGGTAACTGGTGGGGAGGAACAGCCACATCTTCCCAGGGAGGAAGAGGAACCAGCCTGGTCACGGTTTACTAGGGAGGGCAGAAATGGGCCTCTGCTTCCGGAAGGAGTCTGACTGGCATAGTTCCTAGGCCTCAGCAATCCCACAAGCTCAAAAGGATGTCAGCCCAGAATGTTTATCCTACAGTGCAGTAACAGTAAAAATCCATCCTCCAAACATGCACCCATTAGGAACTGGTTAAATAAATAATCATATTATAGCATACTATGTAGGCAGCACCAACCATGCAGGTCGATGTTATTGACAAGTACACATAAACACAATGTATTATTAAATGCAAAAAGGAAAAGATAAAACAGCACTCAAGGGCAAGCCTATTCATGCAAAAACATAAATGAAACCCCCACAATCGTGAACAGTCATGGCCAGGGGAAGAGCCTGGCTGAGGGGGCCTCCCAGCTCTCCACCTCCTGCTTTGGCAGGTGAGCTTGTGAGGCCCTGGCTGAGACACCACCTGCACACACATGTGGAGCAACCTCCAGAAAGGCCAGCAGTGCTTAGTTCTGGGAGATGGAATTTTAGGTGCATTTTAAATATCTTCTTTGGACTTTCCTGTATCTTCTAATTTTTTACTGTGAACATTTTTCAGTATCATTCTTACAATTACGCTGCTTACAAACAACAGCAGTTTCCCCCAGATTTTCTTTTCTGATGGTTTGACCCCAGTTACCCCACAGCAAATAGGAAGGTGGTCCTGAATCCTCGAGCTCATTCCTGTCATCGGCAGGGACACACTCCCAGGTCCCCTGGATCTCATGCCAGTCCGTCTGGATTGTGGACTGAGATCTGCACAATCCAGACCCCAGTGGGAGCTCTGGTTCCTCACCTCGCCCTCTTCTCCCTCATCTGAACCTCGAATGGGCTCCTCTGCCCAGCAAAGTTTTCACCCATTCATTTATTTCCCAGATTCATAGTCTGCCTGGGTGCTGCAGCCCGCCTCCCACTTCACTAGCTACTGAGCCCTCTGCCACTGGGTTTCCATCTGTAACAGAGCTGGGTGCCTGGCTTATCTATAACACCACTCAACACAATAACTGTTAACTACTCATATTACCAGTAAGTAATATTATTAGAATTTCCTATTGCAGAATGGCTTGGGGTTATCAATTTGTAGCCCCCACCTGGCAGCTGTGCCTAAAACTTCCAAGAGCAGCAGCCTTAAAAATCAGAGGTCTCGAGTTTGGCATTTTGCCCTTTCTACAATGACATTTCCCTGGAGAAACTGATGAGGCAGGTGAAGAGCTTTCCCTGGGACAGCACCTGCTCATCTGGACAGCACCTGACCACAGGAGGGCTGACTCCCAGAGTGACCTGTTGCCAAATCTGCATTCAAGATGGTCGCTGACAGAAGACCTGAACTCATACTCCGGAGACTGAAATGATGCATGAAGGGTAGGCTGGGCCATGGGGGTTGCACATAGCCAGTTTGCAAAAGTCAGGACAGGAGAGCTCCCCTGCTGGTAGCGTGCAGGGAACAGTGCTGTCTTCCCAGGTGCCAAAACCAAGGGCCCCAGCTGGCTCTTTGCACCCAGTCCCCACTTGCCCCTGCCAGCTACCCAGGAGCAAGGCCCATGGCAGGGCGTGGAACTGCCACCCACAGGACCCTTTAGCAGAGGCCCACAGCCACCAGCTGCTTCAGACACCTGGGATTGCTCAGGAATCCTCTTATCGAGTGAACATTGTAAAAAAGTTAGCAGCTGGTGTGAGTCAGCCTGGCCATCACCAAGACTGCTCTCTCTCAGAGAGTGTCACATCAAGGTGCTCTGCAATCTCACAAGCAGTGGCCACCTGGAGGACTGAGTCTCGGAAGCAACGAACCATCGAGTCCATAAAGGGAAGGGAAACAGCACAGAGCCACAGCCCTGCAGCCTGGTGGGGGCCTCCGAGTTAATCCACCCTCCCCCTAACACCTGCTAGGATCTACCTGGCCCACACACATGACAGGCGCTGGAGTTTGGTGGCAAACAGACCACACCGCCACTGCCCTTGCTCTCACAACACTGATAGTCTAGGAGGGAAAAACATGGGCCCACAACCCAGCACGAGGACACAGGTACAAATTGCACAGGGGCTTTTCACAAATGCTCCATCAGGGCTGGGGAATGGTACACTGAGGACCAGTGACAGGTGGCCTGATTAGGCAGTGGCAGCACAGGTGGCTCCCCGTGCTGCTCTGGTGGGCTGACACATGCACCTGGAAAGCTGGACAAGACCCCTGGGGGACTTGAGCACTCAAATCTAAGGACCCGAGGCTGTTAACAGAGTCCTGGCTGCCACAGCACAGCTTCAAATGCTGTCCAGAGCTGGAGGCAGGGGGCGTGTAGCACTCTGTCCTGACAGCAGCACTCAGACCACTGGCTCTTCCCCTCCTGCCCCTCACCAGTACAGCAGGATCCACCCTCTGGGCACTTGCAGATCTGAGCAGGAGTGGATTAGACTGCTGGAAAATGATGTTTGGTGGCCACGTGGAAATGAAGGTAAAAAGCAAGAACACCTCACATTCAAGGAGTGGCCACAACCAAAACACCAGAAATGACAGGTGTTGGTGAGGACATGGGAAAACTGGAGTTTTGTGGACAGAGTGAGCAAGGGAACACCATCAGGAGTCCATGGTGGCTGGGAGTGTAGGGGTTGGCTCTGGGATCAGACAAGTGCCCCAGCACATATCCTGGGCAAGAAGGTGAAGACCAGAGCCTTCACAGGGACCCCACACTCAGTGCCAACAGTGGGGCCTGAGTGCTGCTGTATGTCAGCCCACCCATAGGTATGGGTGCAGCAGAATCCCCAGGCTGAGTCCCCAGTGGTGAGCACTGCCAGAGAGATGACTGCAGGCAGCCAATGGAGAGACTGCCAATGCCACCTAGGGCCACCGTGTCTTTCAAAGACTCTTGGTGCCAGTGTACCACACCTGGCTCTGCAGCACACACAAGTCACACCACTAGAGCTCCCTCTAGACAAGTGACAGGGAACATTATGACAAGCCACACAAGACCCCATGGGAATGTGGGCAGGCATCTGTATACAAATCTCACATACCTGCCATGCCTATAGGACATGCTGGCCGGCACACATGAGTGCCAAGTGATGGGCACTGCAGACACGACATCATCCTTGGCAGTACATGTTCTAAGACCAGCTGGACCTTGGCCTCAAACCAGCAGTAACATATGACAGGCCACCTGGTCACCTGGTGCCAGCTGAGCCCCCAGTCCATCCACCCAGCTCCACCGTCCAGGGCTGCCTTGACCCCAGCACATGTGTGAAAAACAAGTGGAAGGTAGGAAGCTAGCAGTCGCATAGAGGGGCAAACCAGGCTGTTGAAAACTTCTAGAAGGGAGTATGAGAGCAGAAGGGTGCTGGGCACCTTATGGGCTAAGACTCACTCTCCATCAAGATCTGCCTGCCACAGGGCAGCACCTGTGGCTCAAAAGGGTAGGGCACCAGCCCAATATGCCAGAGGTGGCAGGTTCAAACCCAGCCCCGGCCAAAAAAAAAAAAAGATCTGCCTGCCACAAACTCCAGGTGGACTTCCAGAAGGATCTGAGATCACCTGGAATGCAAATGTGTGTGTTTATGACTATGTGTGGGGGGCTGTATGTGTGGTATGTATGCATGGATGTGTATGTGCTGTGTGTGGTCTGTGGTGTGTATGTACAGGTGTGCATGTGTATGTGCTATGTGTGGTCTGTGTGGTGTGTATGCACAGGTGTGCATGTGTATGTGATGTGTGTGGTCTGTGTGGTATGTATGCACAGGTGTGCATGTATATGTGATGTGTGTGGTCTGTGTGGTGTGTATGCACAGGTGTGCATGTGTATGTGATGTGTGTGGTCTGTGTGGTATGTATGCACAGGTGTGCATGTGTACGTGCTACGTGTGGTCTGTGTGGTGTGTATGCACAGGTGTGCATGTGTACGTGCTACGTGTGTGGTCTGTGTGGTGTGTATGCACAGGTGTGCATGTGTACGTGCTACGTGTGGTCTGTGTGGTGTGTATGCACAGGTGTGCATGTGTATGTGCTATGTGTGGTCTGTGTGGTGTGTATGCACAGGTGTGCATGTGGTATGTAAGCACAGGTGTGCATGTGTATGTGATGTGTGTGGTCTGTGTGGTGTGTATGCACAGGTGTGCATGTGTACGTGCTACGTGTGGTCTGTGTGGTGTGTATGCACAGGTGTGCAT
>CAUYTI010144001.1:0-22473 GCA_963575145.1 Galago senegalensis | reverse complement strand
AAAGCAATGACTGAGAAAATGACATGAAGGCTGTGTTGACCAGTTTGATGGAAGTATTTCAGAATGCATGTGAAAACCCCACACTGTACCCCAGAAGAGTATCAATGTACATAGTTAACATTCAATAAAAAAAAAAAAAAGTTAGTTTGGGGGGTAGCAGATTTCATAGTAAAGAAAAAAAAAATCCAAACCATTAACTGACTTCCCTTTCATGTCATTGCTTTTTGGCAATATCTACATTTGCAAGCAACTATTTTCAAGAATGAAGCACATTATTATTTATTTATTTATTTTTGAGACAGAGCCTCATGCTGTCACCCTGGGTAGAGTAATGTGGCATCGCAGCTCACAGTAAGCTCCAACTTCTGGGCTTCTGCCTCTGCCTCCCAAGTAGCTGGGACTACAGGGCCTTCTGCAACCACTGGCTATTTTTTTTTTTTTTGGTTGTGGCCGTCATTATTGTTTGGCCGGCCCAGGCTGGATTTGAACCCACCAGCTCAGGTGTAGGTAGCTGACGCCTTAGCTGCTTGAGCCACAGGCGCCGAGCCAATGAAGCACATTAAAAATAAAATTATAACCAAAATATCTGATGAACATCTTGAAAACTCACAGAGAATCGCAATTACTCCCATGGAACTGGATATTGGTGCATTATTAGTTGCTCAAACGCAGTATCAAATGCCGCAGTAGCTTTATCCTGCTCACTTTTCTTTTACTTTTGTAATAAAAAATCAAGAAAAGACTTCTTATTATATATGTGCATTTTCTGTATCAAGGATCACAAACTTGGGACCTGCTTGACAATCTCAAAAGAACCTCTGAACGCGCCCTGCATAATTAAGGTTAAGTGAAGACATTTTAGCTCATCGATAGTGGCAGATGTCCTGACAAGTATTGAACAGATCTTTTTTGTTTGTTTTTTTGCTCCTCAGCATTCACTGGTGTAGGTGCATTTCATGTGTTGCCCAAGACAATTCCTCTTTTTCCAAAGTGGCCCAGAGAAACCAGAAGTTTGGAAGCCCCTGGTGCAGACGCTGCTGTTCATAGCACGGTGCCATCTAGGAGTTGTTAAGAGGTCAGAATCTCAGGGTCCATCCAGTCTTAGTGAATCACCATCTACAATTAACAAGGCTCACGGGGGATTATATGCACATGATGTTGGACAAATAGTTGCTCCATTTAACAATAAATGAACTCTCATACATTTATACTTAATTCTCCTAGAATTACATTGTGATGTAGAATTTGAACAACAGTCTAGAACTGAATATTGTACTTCAGTGAGATGGCCTCGAAGCACTATTTCTCTGTTAACTTTGGACTCTATGTTTGATATAAAAGTAAATTATACTTTCTGGATTTTCCCCATAACACTAAGAATACTTGCCCTAAGCCCTTAATCGTATTCAATATTTAATCTTTCTCCAACTCCCTTGTACATTTCTACTTCATTTTCACTAAACTCAGACTTGGTGGCTTTCCTTCACTGAAACTTGCCCTTTCTGCCCAGAGTAGGTGCTGGTTTGTCGCCTGCTTCCTCCTTGGTCCCTGATGGGTCTGCGCGAATGGACAGCAGCAGCGAAAGGCAGAAAGAGTCGCTGAAGGGGGGTACGGGCATGGAGGGGATGCGATGGGGGAGACCAGACTCCCCTCAAAGCTGAAATGTACTCCGGCGGGGGCGGGGAACCCCGAACACTCAGTCCTTATCACCCAAACCATATGAATGGAGAGGAGGTGGAGAGGTAGAGAAGTGACAGATGCCGCCACACCCTAGGCTGGCGCGGGTCCCTACAGCCCTGACCACCGTGCCCTGCCCGGGGGGAGGAAAGCTGCTTAGAGGAAAGAGCAGCGCAGAAAACCAGGGAGCCCGGAGGTGCCCGAGTCCGTTCCCTTCCTAAACAGCGCGGCCGGCACGCACGCCAGCCACGGAGCCCATCGCGTGCAGGGGCCCGGGCCGGGCAGCCTGTCCCCCGCCCCGTGCTGCCCGTGGCCGGCCCTCGGCTCGCAGGGCCGTGGGGTCAGCGTGAGAGTTGGCGGCCCGGCGCGGCCGTGGGAGAGACAAGTGTATCCGCCGGCGCGTGTGCGTGAGGAGGAGAGCAAAGACGTGATTACTTCAGAATTTATTTAAGGGCCGGTGGAAACCACTGCAGCAGCTTCCAGGGGAAGCCCTTGTTCCAGAGGAAGAGGAGGTGGCAGCTGCCAAGGAGGAGGAGGGGAGGAGCCGGAGGAGGGGAGAGTCGCCGCCGCAGCCGCTCCAGGCAAGTCAGGGGAGAAGATGCTGTAGCGTCCTCGCCGGCGCCCAGCAGGTTGGTTCCCCGGCAACCTGCAAGCACAGAGGCTCGGCACCGGCTGGGGGGACACGGGTGTGGGGTCGGGGTTGGGGGCGACTCCCTGCCTTTCCGGAGAAGACGCGCCTCCTTTAAATGCAAGCAGACACCTGAGCGCGGAAACCATCCGGGAGCCGGAGAGAGACCTGTGCTGCCTCCCGCACCCCTGGGACTCCGCTCCCGTTAGCTTCGCAAGTGTTGCCTTAAACTCCAGGGGGGTCTGGGCGGGGAACTGGGTGGAGAACTTCCTTTCCAGATACTTCTCGTGCCTTTCCCCAAATCTGACGTTTAACAGGACACCCCCACACATCCCAGGTGGCCTGAGCGCGGAGGGGGAGCAGTGCGCTTGGTTAAGTTTCTGAGATTCAAACCTGGTCCCCTGTCCCCAGCTCCCCGCCCCGGGTGCTCCAGCTGCACGCGGGGAGCGGTGGCGGCTCCGGCAAAGGGGCTGCTGCTGCTTTAAGAGCCGCCTCCCCCTCTCCTCCTCTGACAATGGTCTGAACCGAGCTCTGCTTCCCAAAGCAAAATTTGTAATATGCCATTTTTCCGATGGACGCTTCTCCTTTTGGCTGCTGACGGAGCCGCAGGAAGATGCCGAGCTGCCGCCTCGCCGCCGGGCCGGGGCACGTTCCGGGAGGGCGCCGGGGCACGCCTGGGTCTGAGCTGCCTTTCTCCTCCCGTTGCTAGGGAAATGGTCCAGGAGCGCTGGGTGTGAGCCTCCCTGCTCGGCAAGCCGGAGACTGCGGTTGTCATTGATCAGTTGAAGAACCAGGACCCGAAATCACAGACCTTAGGTACAGAAACTGTATCTCAGTTGCACGGTTTCCTCTCTGCCCCCTCCCCCTGTGAACCACCTTACCGGCCCCACCCCACCCCCAGGGAAGGAGGGATGCAAATTGTCCTCGCTGATGACTATGCTGGTACCTTTCGCTTTTCTACCCCATCCTCTCCATCTCCCCTTTCTCGCCTCCTGCCTACTTGGCTCTCTCCTTGGGCAGGCTGAACAATTTTAGCATGGAAATTATGAAGTCAACTTCTTCAGGGTGGTGGGGGGTGTGGCTGAGAGAGAACTGTCCAGCAGTGTGGGCTGAGCTGGCTCTTCGGTCATCTGTAAACGTATTAGGGTAAAGTGTAAAATGCTCGCAGTAAAGGTTATGGTAATATTTCCAGAGGACAGGGGATTTTAAAGAGTTAAAGAGGAGGAGGAGTTTCATGCAATGTACTCACACAATGGCTAAGATTTCTCTCACCGAATTACTCCTTGTGGGTTAGCTGAAGTGGAACTGAGATGGTTAGGACTAACCCTTTCCGAAGAAACTTGCAATAGAAGATGATTTGATTCTTGCTTCTAGTAGCGCCTAAATCCTAGTGACATGATCAAATAAAGTTATTCATTGACAGGAAAAAAAAGCAGAGGGTAGCACTCTCATGTCTGAGTAGGCACTGCTTCCACCTTCCAGGGCACATACCGCTAAGGAGCACACTGGGTCTGGGAAAGTCATGACTCCAGTGAGCATTCAAAAGTTTTATTTTCAAATCTGAGAGATTGAAAAGACAGTCAAGGTTATGTGCTAAGAATATGGGAGTTGGTTTTACTGGCAGCAAATTTTTCAAGCTAAATTTAAGCACTAGGATAATTAAGCCAATCAGGCTTATTATTATTTTTCCATTCTCAACAAAATTAACAGTGTCTCTAACTAGGTCTTGAAACTTTCGATAATTTAATGAACCAGGCATGAACGTCTAGATGAGGATAACATAGTTTCTAGATCCCAGGGACTTTAAGGAGAGAATGGGAGAGTGATTTTTGAAAATGTGAGTTGTTAGTATGCTCTTTGGGTCTTCCCAGAAATTGCATTATGAATGCAGTTTTTAATATTGAAAATGACTGTAAAAGTTAAAAGCATTATATCTGGATGAAATATATTAGACATTGAATGATCATAGATTCTTGGAAATGCATGTTGCTTGAGATGTCCTCCATTCCAGAAAAGCCTGTTTAACACTTACCATTGAATATAGATCTTTAATTGCTTTCAAAACTTAAAATGTGCATTGAAGAAATATTATACTGTATTTTAAGGCTTATTCATAAATTTTGTAATTTATAATAGACTCCCAGCTAGCTCACAAAAAATGGCCTTTTTTTTTTTTTGTAGGCATAGTTTTTTCTTCCTCATTTTGGTGAGTCTTAGCATTTACTCATTTAGTTTGACTGTGAAGGAAAAAACAGCATGTATTGTTATTCATCTTACTTATTAAGAACTTTTACATTGTTCGATTTCTATAAGCTGAATTTATAGAGCTCAAAAGCATCTACTAGAATTAAACCTTTAGTCATAGAAGCAGAATGAGTCATAAAGGCAAAATAGTCTTTCTGCAAAGAGAATGTTGGTCACTGTATAATAGATATAAATACTCGAATTAGTAACAGCCTTTTATGGTTTTTACTGTGTGCTGTCAGTCAGGTAACCTATTAAATCCTATGATGGGCTTTTAGCTTATTGTCCCTACTTCATAGAAAAGAAACTCAAGTTTTGACAAGTGAAGTGTCATGCCCTGGTTGGCATGCCTCAGGAGTGGAGTAGAACCAAGTTCTTTTGAGTGTAGACTTACTGTTCTTTCTAATGAGTATCTGTAATGAGTACTCATTATAGCTTCTTTTAACTGGTTAAATTGAAGACCACCTTTTGTAGTGATTTAAGAGCCAAAAGTTTGAGAATGTCCATTGTTCCCTGGTAACAACATGTGGAAATTGTACTTGGGGGTAACTGCCACCCCAATGTGATGCTTTTCCTTAGAATTTATAGTTCTTTTAAGTAACTCAGAATGGAGAGGAATGAATAGCTTTCTTTCAAGAAGAATACAATTTAGAATGCAAAGTTAAGAATATTTAGATAACTCTAACATTTAAACATCATGTGTGTTGGCAAAGATTGCTACTATTTCCTTTTCCAGTATATTGTTTTACCCTTAAATGTCAAAAACAAACATATCAGTTCCTGGTAATGATTTATCAGAATGACACATCTGTTCCGTGTGTGGATTTCATCATGGCACACAAACTGATCTTTTTAAATGATCACATGTGTCGGGGACTTTTTGGTTTGTTAGTTTTTCAATTCCTTTGTGATTGACGTAAAGAAAATTTGTATCAAGTAAAAAGGGTCTATTATTTTCCATCTTTGTGATAGTCTTTAAATGAAAATCAAATTGAGAAAAATTCAAATAGAAGTTTATCCATAGTAATAGTAGCAGATGTGTGTGTGTGTGTATGTGTGTGTGTGTGTAAATATGGTCTATGCATCTTCTCTCTCATTTATTTTAGGGTGAATACAAAATAGAACAGGTTCCTGCCTTCAGATCGCTTAGTGTTTTGAATGATGAGCAAAAATTCAAAGCAGTTTGAATTATCCTAAAAGTCACTGAAAATTTTTAATAAAGGTTATCCATCAAAAATACTAGTTTTTTTTTTTAAAGTTTTACCTGGTTTCCAGTGGGCCTTAACCAAATAGATTATAGATAATTGAATTTCTCTCCTAAATAACCAAAGTTATTTGAAGAATCACATAAAAAGTAATTAACTATTGAGCTGTTAAACCTTGACATTTTATTTGGAAATATCATCAGAAGTATTTCCCCCCAGGACGAGATTATGTAGGCAGAAAAATTAATTGACCTTACATTATAAAACCAAAGAATTCTCCACATCATCAGCCAAACCAGCCTTTCTTCACATCAGCCTTTTGCAAAACCAGGCCCTGTAATTAATAACTCCTGGCCATACTACCACAAGTGAAATTGATATGAGTTTGGCTTTAGACATAAGATAAAGCATTAAAAGAGATAAGTCAGTAATTTTTGATTTTTAAGATGCCACACGATAAGGCAATCTTGCGTCTCAATATCTGTGTTGTCTATTTTATATCAAATTGATAAATTATTTAAAAATATTGTGAGGACTTCATTTACTTCATGACCAGAAGCTTGTGATTGGCCCCTGACATGTGAAGTTACAACATTAGCTAATGTAATTTATGGAGTTTGTTTTGTGGAATGTTTGGAAGAGTGTTAGTTTGTATTGTTTGGATGAAAACCAGACAATGGGGCTCACAGCTCACAGGAAACAAAGGAATCCTGAGTATAATTAGGAGTATAATAACCTAATCAAATCGATGTACCTCAGTCTGTTTTGCAAAGTGTGTGTCTAATTCAGTCAGTACCACTTATCTTCTCTGTGTAGAACACTGGAGGAATTCAGGAAGAGAGCATATCAAAGTGATGAAATCCAAATTGTCATGCTAAAAAGCTTTAAACTAGTTGGGGTGGGAAAAATATGTTAATAAACTAAGAAAGTAAAAGTGGATTGTTATATAAAATGAATAATCAATTACTTGCAGATTTTCTGAATGAAAGAGTAAATTGCAATTCATTCAATTACCTAACTCATTACAAAAAGATACTTCCTACTTACCCATTAAATGCCAGACACCATGATTGGTCTTAACAATATATAGTTATTATGAATGATGGTGACATAGAGATTTTGGCTGTAAGAGATTTGTAAACTCTCAGGAAAGAAAGGTGATGAGATAATACGTAGAATGATGTTTATGTGAAATGAGTTAGATGGGATTTAAGAAAAAAATAACTTTGAAAAGCAGGTGAAACCAAATTGCATTTTGTAGGTGGGAGGAACATGGATTGTCACTAAGAGAGAAAGTATGTGGGTTGGAAGAGTTGGAAACATTTATTTACCTTGTTTTTGAGTTGGGCCATGAGTAGGGGGAATAGGGACAATTAAGTTAATAAGTTGCAGAAAGTTCAGTGAGTTGATGGCCGAAGGTGTTCTTGGAAATAATTTCTTTACTCAGCCTCCCCTCTTTTTTTCTTTAAGCGATGATGTGTGAAGTGATGCCCACGATTAACGAGGACACCCCGATGAGCCAAAGGGGGTCCCAAAGCAGTGGCTCAGACTCAGACTCCCATTTTGAGCAGCTGATGGTGAATATGCTTGATGAGAGGGATCGTCTTCTAGACACCCTTCGGGAGACCCAGGAAAGCCTCTCACTTGCTCAGCAAAGACTTCAGGACGTCATCTATGACAGAGATTCACTCCAGAGACAGCTGAATTCTGCTCTGCCACAGGTATGCTTTGGGGTCGCATTTGTCCTTGCATTGTAATTGAAAATGTGCTAAGATTTAAATACGATCTACATGATTCCCATTCCTAAAATTGGTTTTCCACTCACCATATATGATATTCATGTTTTGGTGAGAACAACTGAAGCATAGAAAATTAGTTCATGAAATCTCATCTCAGACAAAATAACATATATTGCTAGAGGGCGCTGTGTGTGTGTGTGTGGTGTGTGGTGTGTGCATGCATGGTGTGTGTGTTTGTGGCATAAATTCCTATCTGGTCTCTTTCTTAAAAGTTTATCTGAGGGCAGCGCCTGTGGCTGAAAGGCCTAGTAGGGGGCCGGCCCCATATACCGGAGGTGGTGGGTTCAAACCTGGACCCAGACAAAAACTGCAAAAAAAAATGTTTATCTGTATGCTTTGGTAGGATACAAAACCACTTGTTGATCATCTTTTAAATCGCCAGAATGTAGAGAGAGTTAATCTTTCTAACTTTGTAAACACAATTTTGATACTTGGAAATATCTGTTCTCTATTTCCAGTTGTGTGGTCTGTCTTTGGAAATCATTTCAAAAGAAGTTTGAAAGTCTACTGTCTAATTATCCTTTTGTCTTTCTTTTAAAATACCTGGTACTTGCTTTAAATTCTTAGAATTATTGATATGTCACCTTCTTGCCTCAAAAAGTACTTCGGTTTCTTTTTATTTTTAGAAGATTTTGGAAGTTGGAGAGAATGCAGAAAGTCAGCCTTATCTTTCTTTTAAAATAGATTTCTATTAATATTCTTGTAGGGGAAAGGGGGGACAGTCTAAGGATTGCCAGCCTGCTGGTATACAAGGCAATGATGAGAGTCAGTTTCCTCTTGTGCTTCTTTTAGGTCTGAGAGAAAACATCATGTATGAGTAAGATTTTTAGTGATCAACCATAATAAACCAGAACTTTCTTTTAAAGAGGGTGATGGGCCTTCTACTTAAAAATAGTACAGCAAATGTTCAAGAGTTGAAACCTCTTTATGAAGTTATGGCTTGTAGAAAATATATTTTCATAAATATTAATAACTATATAATCAAGAAGTTGATAAGATTCTAACCCTAGTTATAGCAGTGACTTGACTTGCAGATTGGAAAGGATCATCGGGAACTTTCTGTTGCATTTTCATTAGGTTATCCTGTATCCCGATATGAATAACGTCTGCACCTGTCCAATGCATTTTCGGTCAGTGTGTCTTGTGCTGAGCTGGTCTACTTTTTCCAGTAACAACTCTCACTTGTGCTTGTTTAATCACACAGTGTGTGTTAACTCATTTCAAAAGGCAACTCTCATATCTTCACCAAGAAGTACATAGTTCAAGGTGGATATTTCAGTCTTTGCAATTGCTCTTTATCACGTGAGCTCTAGAACTATCACCACGAGCTCACTCTCCTCTGGTATTATTTAAATTGGTTAATTCTCTTGTTAAAGCAGGGGGATCCCAGAACTAGTCACATTGGTCTTCATCTTTTGTGAGAACCATAAAATACGGCAGTCTTTTTTTTTTTTTAATTCTAGATACAGTATTTCATTAAAAAAGACTAGGGAGTTTATATTTGGGGACAAGTGTCCTGGGACAGCAGTAAACTGAAATTTCTAACAGTTAACTATTTGATCAAACCTGTAAGATTTTGCACACATTCCTCCCAATTTTTTCCTTTTGGATTTGAATTCAAGTCTGATATTTTCAACTTACATTTTAAATTTACCAAAAATATTCTGAAAGTAATTTGAGATTTTTAAATGTTTTCATCTTCCTACAGAAAAAAAAAAATACTTAGGTGACTGTTTCATAAAGATGTTGTAAAAAACACTGCAACAAGATACTATGGGGTAAAAAGAAAAAAACTAAAAAAAAATTTTCAGAAATAACTATATCGCACCAATAAATCTCTTCTTAAAGGTATAAGAATAAAAAATGTTTTAATTCTAAAAACTTGATTTTATTGATCATTTATATTATGAGGTCATATTTTAAGTTTTATTTTTTAATTACAATGACTGCATAGCCACTTATTTAAATTCTTTGACTGTATTTTAGTCCGTTATGTTGTGGAGTTCAGAATTTTCCTCATTTCCAGATGAATGTAATGCATATTTTTATTCCTCCAGAAGGAACATGGGCAGCTGCTATAAGTCCACACATGTATTTAGAAGGTCTTATGAATATTTCTACTGCATGGAAAAAATACAGACTATGAATAGTCTCGTGATAGGATAGGTCTTGTTTTGCCACCCATCAAGTTTGCCACCCACTTAATCATTATAAATTAAGTGCATGGGTTTTGGAATTACAGATTAGAAATTATGAGCCTGTATGTTTAGCTGACAATTGTTCCAATCTGTTTTATAACTATTGTGACAACTTTTTATATTAATTCGTATGTAACTATTATAAATATCTGAGTGCCCCTAGAAGTCCAAAGATCCTTAAGAACAAGGGTGAGACTGGCATTTTGTAAAGCCAGTGTTTAATAACCTCATCTGTACCTTGAGGGGTATAGGTTTTATAGAAGTAATAGAAGGATAGTTTTCATGAATTGGTATCTTTGAATCTTTTTTAATATTCTGTAAGCAAACGCACCCACACTGTTTGGAGGCATCACACTTGACACGTATCTGGAAGAAGAAAATTGCTACCAAATGTGAGGTTTGCGACAGAAATAAATGATGTAAAATTGAAAACCACTACACTGACATAAAAATAAAAATTATTTTAACAAAAATAGGATAGAATTGGAAGCAGTTGAATGTTGCTTAAATAATACCGTGTGATGAATAACATACAACTTCAGTGGCATACAAAAATATGTGCTTGTGGGATTCAGCTGATCTGGACTGGGACTATCTGATCTTGGATGGAATAACTTATGGCACTAGCTAGCTGTA
Organism: Galago senegalensis; assembly: GCA_963575145.1. Classification (NCBI taxonomy): domain Eukaryota; kingdom Metazoa; phylum Chordata; class Mammalia; order Primates; family Galagidae; genus Galago; species Galago senegalensis. The sequence continues at coordinate 12,086 of CAUYTI010144001.1, read as the reverse complement.
TTTGGCTCGATAAGCTGCAGGTCAGCTGGCTATTATCTGATCCAGAATGGCGTTGGCTAGGCCGACAGACTGGGCCCACTCAGCTCTATTTTGGGAGCAATTGGTTGTCCCCGGTAGGTTCTCATGGTTATGGCAGAGGAGTGGGAGAAACCAGAAATAAGCAAGTACTTTTCAAGCTTCTGCTTGAGTCATTTTTTGGTGATGTCCTTTTGCCAAACCAAGTTAGAGCGGAAAGCATTACAAATTACATCGCAGGGAGGGGTGGAGTGCTGGGACCATCCGTGCAGTCAATTTGCCACAAATGTCATTAAAAGAGTCACTTAGGCCATTGTCATGGTTGGGAAAGCTGTACTGATATCATTCTAGTAAGGTTTGGGCATTCGTAATAGGAATATGAGCTGGAAAACTAGGAAGGAATATGGAAATATTGAATATTTACATCAATTAAGAATATTAAAATAATAAATGGTCAGGGACAGGTGATCTACTGAGTGGCCAAGGGATTTGGACTTCAGTCAAATCTAAATCTGAAATGAAGCTTCTTAGTTGTTAGCTGAAGGATCTTTGGAAAGTTACTTGAATTCTCTGAAACGCTAAATTTTTAATTGGAGAGAGCAGATGATATCTGCTCTTCGGAAAGGTTGAAAGCAGCTAAGTGTATGTGATTCAGAGAACTGGAGCATTCTAAAATAGCGGGTACTTGTCATGAGCAGGGATGGGCTGGTATATACTTGACGAGGAATTAGGGAGGCTGCTAGAGGAAGAGAAAAATATGTTTATCTCTCAACATTCTAAAATGCAAACTATTTGGGGAAACTTGCCAAGAGTGACCGATTCTGCACTGAAGGGACTTTTATTCTGCAGGCAGACTGCTGGGTAGAATTGGACTTACGAGCTCAATAACCTTCCCCAAAGTACTTAATCCAAATAGTGATAGAAACTGCCTCACAGGATCATTATGAGGAACAAATGAGTTGGAACATGTCAAACGATCAGTTCAATGCCTCACAGATAGTACATGCTCAATAAATGTTAAACATAGCTATTGTTGCTCTTAGTATCACCGTAGATATTATCCTCATTATCTTTAGCCAACCTTAACTGCACAATTTCCCCGGGTGATAATGAGCCCTAGCACAGATCCAGAGCACTAAAAATCTATGCTCTCCTCAATCGTTATCAAATTTTAAAAGTCCATTGATTTACCTTTAAAAAAAATTATTAACTGCACTTCCCTGCATCATTTTTTCCAAATTATTTACTTCCACATGGCTAGTCTCCCATGCCCCTTGATTCCATCAAACCAGGGCCCTTTCTCCCGTGCTGAGATTATAATGTCTGGATTGAGCGCCTGGGTTTTCAGTGAAACCTAACACCAGTGCACTAAGTGCTCCTTGCTCTGTCAAAATAAAAGATGCCGTGCGTTTCACCTCCTGTTGTTGCCATCCTCGCTTCTTAATGTGTTTTTCTTCTTTCCAGTTATTTTTCCCCCCCTGGCCAAAGGAAGTGATATTCACTTGCAGCCTTCATTTCTCGTTACTCCTGCTTTCTTTTTTAACCCTTACCATCAGGCTTCTGTCATCACTGTTTTCCTAAAATTACAGTCTACTCTCTATTTCGTTTGAAATTTTTAAAATGTTATTTATGTACCTTCCTTTCAGCTCACTGATTTTCTCTGTGTTATCTGATTTGCTGTCAAACCCATTTATTTGGTTCTTTGTTGTGATGGTTGTCCTTTTACATTTTATGACTTCCCATTTTTTCCTTCACTTTTTGAACATTGTAATCCTAGCCTCAGAGTTATTTTAAGTCATTCAGGTAACTTCAGTATGCACAGCTCCTACGATTTTTTTTTTGTCTTTTGGTGAATTATTTACTCATTCTTAGTATCTTGTCACTTCCTGGGCACGGTTATTTTTGACATGTGGCAGTCATCTTATTTGCAAAATTGTTGGTGGGAGTCATTTTAGTTCTAGGAAAGTAATATCTTCCCCTGGAGGAAATTTTCATTTGTTTTGGCCAGGGGCCTTGGAAAATAGTGACTCTCAATCACCTCAATCTTAGTAATCTCTGGGAACATCTATCCTCTATGGATTACTTTTTCTAAGGTGCAGTCTTTAGGCATCTCAGATCCAAACGAAGATGATTTACCAGGGTCGCTGTGTCTTCTCAGGACTTGAGAATTCCTTTCCTTTTAGTCCTGCAAGGCTATCCTAAGCCAGCCCCTCCAACACTGGGGAAGAAATGGGCCTAAATGTCTGAGGACTTAATTTTCTCTAGCCTCCAACTCTTAAGTGCTCATCTTTATTGCTGTCTTCATCTACAATGGTACTAAAAATTTAAAAAAATTTTTTTGACTTTTCTATTTGCCCTTATGAACAGAGTTGGTCAAAATTGCATAGTCTTCCTTTACTTGACGCAGGACTCCACAGCTCTAATAAACACAACAAATGTAATTAATCAGAAAGAAAACTTAAAGCAATTGTCTTAAAATAAACATTCCCATTTCTATTTAAAAAATAGCAATCATCTTTAATTTTTTTTTCATATGCTCCTACTCTCATTGTACAGACCTGCTAGGATTCTGGATGTCAGAAACTGTTCCCACAGTGAGGAAAAATAATCTCCTTTCCTCCAGCAATTCCTCTTTCAAATACATCCTTCTCACAGCTGCAGAATCATCTATTTAAAATGCAAATCTCAATTATGCCACTTCCTTTCTTAAGATGCTTCTATTTCTACAAAGAATCTCCACCAGAGCTAATAAACAAATGCAGCAAGGTCATAGGATAAAAGATAAATATGAAAAAATTGATCACATTTCTGTCAGTATCAAAGAATAATAAAAAAGAAATTAAAGCAATTTCTTTCACACCAGCATCAAAATCATAAAATACCTAAGAATAAATTTGCCAAGATACACGCAAGACTTGTATACTGAAAAGTACAAAACGTTACTAAGAGAAAGTGAACAATGTCTAAACAAATGGAGAATCCATATTCTATTTTGAAATCTTAGAATTATTACATGTCACATAGGCCCCAGTTAATCCATAAATGCAACAAAATTCCATCAACATGTCAGCAGGATATTTTGCAGAAAGGAATAATGTTACTATAAAATTTATATAAAAAGGCAAAAGACCTAGGATAGCCAAAACAATCTCAAAAAAGATTAACAATGTTGGAGAATTTGCACTTACTGATTTCACAACTTATTCTAAAAGTATAATAATCGGGATGGCTTACCGATAAACATATAGTTTAATGGAAAACAATGAGGCATACAGAAATAAACTCATAGACATAGGGTCAAATAATTTTCAACAAATATTCCAAAACAATTCAATGTGGAAAAGTTAATTTTTCAACAAATTATGCTGGAATGATTGGATAGTTGCATGCAAAGGATTACTGTATATTCTTACCACATACTGTAAACAAAAATGATCTGGAAATGATTCCTTCATGGTCCTAAATGTAAGAATACATATTAGAATGACAAAAAAAAAAAAAAACCAGGAAAACTCTTTGAGACCTGGGATTAGACTTCAACTTCATCAAAATTAAACATTTTATACCTCAAAAAAATGCTTTTAAAACGTAAGAATTGCAGAACAACTAGGAGAAAATATTTTCAGATCACATATCTGACACAGGACATGTATTCAGAATATAGAAAAACTCTCACAAGTCAACAAGGAGACAACCTCACTGAAGACTGAGAAAACAATTTGAATAGGCGTTTCGCGAACACTGGATGCCAAGAAACCTGAAAATATGCTCAACACCTATAATCATTAGGAATTTCAAATCATAGCTACATTTCATAACCACCAGATTTATTATAATCAAGAGACAATACCAAGTCTCATGATGTTGGGGTGAATCTAGAACTTTCATACATTGCTAATGGGTACATGATATGCTACGGTCGTCATCAAAAACGGTTTGAAAGTTTACTTTTAAAAAGACATACATCTCACTTTCAGAAATCTAATCAAGAAAAATAAACACACATGTGTTCACATGCAACCTGTTTGCAAATGTTCGTAGCAGTGTTATTCGTAGTGGCCAATGTAGGAAAGCAGCACTACTGTCCCCCAGTGGCAAATCAATAAAGGAAGTGCTGCTGTGTGTCTATGAAAGTAATGGCGAGTCAGCAGTAAGGAGAGACAACCACTAGCGCCACAGCAGCACAGAACCTCCAAAGCATCCTGCTGAGTGGAAGAAGCCAATCACAACACGTCCTGCATCAGGATCCTATGTTCATGAAATATCAGGAAAACACAGAGCTCTGAGCAAGAAAGGAGAGTCGCAGTTGCCTGGGGCTGGCAGTGGGCAAAGGCAATGGCTGCAAGTGGGGTGAGGAACCTTTGCGGGGTGACAGAAATGTTTTAGCATTGGATTGTGGTGACGACTACACAGCCCTCCCAATATACAAATCGTGACAGTGTGTACTTGACAAGAGATGAATTTAATAGTATGCAAATTATTTCTCAATTAAGCTATTAAACATTATCTTTGCATGGCTCCCAATCAGTGAGAGGAGCTTTGCCAAACTTGACTGACAATGAGACTCACTCACAGTCCTTGTTGAAAATGACATTATTTTCTCTGGAAATTCTGATTTCATATTTTTAACAATCACCTTGGATAACACGTGTAATTATATTTGTACAACACTAATCCGGAAAATAAATGATGCAGCTTTTTTTTTATTATTTCCTAAAACTTGATCTCTAATCTGCCCCTCTTCTCATCTGCAGTCTCCTACTCTGCACCTTATAACATGAACACAAGCCTACACTTCCTGTTAATGCCGGCTGGTTCAGTGCCGTTATATGGATGCTTTTTTCCACAAGCGCAATGCAATTTCTCAGAGCACAGAGTTTTTCCTTTTATGTCTCTGCATCTCCAAACTGCTACTGTACTTTGGAACATTAGTTAATACTTGTCTGCTGGAGGAAGAGGTTCAGTGAGGTTAAAGAAGAAATCAAATCATGAGTTTCACAGGCCTGGGGAGTGCGACTATCACTTCTCCCCCATTCTCTGTACCCTTGCATTCCATCTGCACCCCGAAATGGGAAACAGTGGGAACAGGGATGTGTGCTGACGGTCTACCTAGCAGACACTGCATTCCTGCCCTCAGGGATCTTACGTATTTCTGGAAGTCACGGACCTCTAAGCAGAATGGTATAATAACAGATGCGTGTGATAAGCCTGTATCTCGTTTGTAGGGACACAAATGATGGACATGTGGGTTACTCCGGGGGAAATGTGCTCAGCTTACAGAAATGAAGACGACAAATCAAAAAATGCCTCTTCCTTCAAGGAATGCTTAGCTTATTTGAGGTGAGGGATGATTAAACCAATATTTACACTAATATGTGATGGAAATATGACAGTGACAGAAATATGATAAATAATGAATCTGAGCAAAAGCTCGGTGCAGTAGAACAAGAAGCGCCATCTGTTCATTAACCTGTTAGGCGCCACCTCGAGGGTTTTACTGTATCTTCTGAAGAGTAGTAAGAGCAATCCTTTTAATTACAGCAAGAGGAAACCTTGGGAATGTATGCTTCCTATTTTCACGTTATTGGCAAGTGTCAGAATCAGAGGCAGGATTTAAGTTCAGGTTTCCTTGATTTTGTTTTATTTTATTTTTGTTATGGTAAGAGAATTTAAGGTGAGATCTACCCTCTCATTCAATCGGAAGAAAAACCAGAGCGATGTCTATTCTCTTAGCAACATTTTACGTGCACGAATACATCGTTCACTACAGGTACAGGGTTGTACAGCAGATCTCTCTAACTTACTCACATTGCAGAGCTGAAGAATTATATCCACGTATTTTTAAAGTGCACCCTTTCTCAACGTATTTACAATTTTAGAGTCTACGATAATTAAGAACAAATATTAGACGCTTGATACTTCCTACTGTTTTATATTTCTGAAGGAATAAATTAACCTGAAACTTTAGCTGAGGGAGAAGAGGACACTGTCAATAATGATAAATCATACTTTAGGACCAGAACTTTACCTGCGGCCCCATATGTACTTAAACACACAATATGTAATTTTACTACACAGCGGTCATAAGGGATTGCTACATTAATGTCGTTAAAATCTTCTCCGTAAGAAATTTGTGAAAACCAGAAGACCAGACATAACAGAAATAGTTTTGTTCCCTCGTTTGCTCTGAGTTGATTTTAGACACAGTTTATGACATATATTTTTCTGATGGTCGACTTTGAGTCACATACTGACCTTGTTCCATTTTAAGTATGTTCTTAGATGTTGGTTTCTTGTTTTGCTCTTTTAGGAGTTTGCAGAAAATGTTCAGCTTGCATCGCCTATACTGAAAGTCCAAGTTAAGTCCATGTTCTTTACCGTCTTTTACACTAGGGGAAAGATTCTCAAAATTAGAATCATATTAGATGTAATTTTATACGCTGCTTTCCTCATTTCACATCCCACAGGCAGTTTTTACGCCATGAAGTGTTTCTTTCTTCTTTTTCCTTCTGTGCTGTTGCTCTCTTTGTTTGCTTTAGGCTTTTGAACTGGGTTTCATTGGCTTTTCTCTTCTGCAGTATAAATAATGAATATACATTTTTATAACACGAGTGGATTCTATTGTTTTTTTTTAAAGGTATTATTGTCCATATGTCGTTATTTCATAGAATCAGTTAAGTAACTACCTTTTTTTGTCCCACCTATCAGGAGGAAGAATCGAATTCTTCTCTATCCTTTCTCCTTTCCCCACACCGAAATTCCCATTTGTGTTAATGGACATTGTTATCTATTGTTACAAACTTTTACACAGTATTTTTACTCTCAGATAAAATACTGTGCATTCGGGTTTGGAATAATTTTTCACCAACTATTTAAATGCTGTTTGGCATTTAATCTCTTTGAATGGTTGTGTCCCTCTTGTATGTCACTGATTGCTCCTTTTTATATTTTCACTTTTGATTTCATTGCTTTGGCTGAAGGAATGCATTTTTGGTAAGTTTATTAAGAAAGGTGTTTGAGCGGTGGGGTATCTTCTGAGCTCTTACATATATGGCAGGTCCCATGATGTAACATATAGGCAAATTCCGTGTTAGATTCAATAATGTTTCTCATATCATGTAGTGACATTGGCTTTAATAATTGACTTTTATCTTTCATTATATTTTCTTTACTACACTTTTTTTAATAAAACTTCTCCCTACCCACTCTGCACCACTCTCTTCAGAATGGTGACTAGACTTAGAATCAAAAGTGATGGCTCCTGTTTGAGAGTTTGTTGAATTCCAGCAGGCACAGACTTTACCTACATAACAAACTTAGTCTGGACCAGCACCCTATAGACTAGAGATACTATTGTTTTTCCCTATTATAGGTGAGGAAACTGACTAGGGAGGGATTAACTCACCTTTTCTTCTTGCACAGATGGTATATGGCCGAGTTGCAGATCCACCCATCAGTCTGATTTCTGAACTCTCACACTAGCCCCCCACTCTACACAGATACACTCATACACTGATAGGTAACTTGTAATGTCATTTCAAAATTACAAATTTTAATTAACTGAAATGTCTTTACAAGCAAAGGTTATAGTTTTATTTCCTGTTAGGATATAAGCAAAATAAGGTCTGTGAAATTGGACATACTGAAGTCCATAGACTCTAGACCTGAGGCTCAAAGGAACAGCATTCCCCGTGAGAGTTGAAGTGGACATTTCAAGTGTGGGCAACCTCTTTGAGCCTCAAGTCTTCATTTTTGAAGAGTAAATTGAGTCCGCATTGGTAGCCCAGAAAAATCAACCCCAAACACTGAACCTTCATGTTTAAGTATCTCATTGTCAAATGGAGAAATGGACAGACACGCTAGAAAGATATAGTTCCTATCTCATTTCTCCCAGATGGAGCATAGATGGCTTTCCACAAACTGCTGGGGACAGATAAGAACAGAGGAAAATAGAGGGAAGGAGAGAAAGCACGTTGCAGTAGCTAAGACTAGACCAACAGAACAGCATTCATTCATCCAAAGCAGGGCTTCTGAAGACCAAGGCTGAATTTAAACTGAGCCTTATAGTGGTACCGTGTTTCCTTAAAAATAAGACCTACCCCCAAAATAAGCCCTAGCAGGATTTTTATGCATTTGTTAAATATAAGCCCTACCCCAATAATAAGACCTAGTGATGCATATGCATATCTGCATAGCCATGCCATGCATTTCAGCACAGAGAGAGACATCCCCTGAAAATAAGCCCTAGTATGTCTTCTTGAGAAAAAATAAATATATAACAGTGTCTTATTTTCAGGGAAACACGGTAGTTAACAATGGCAGTGACATTGGTGTATGCAAACCGTGGCAGTTGCCATCAGAGCTGCAGTAACAGGATGGCAGGAGCCACGGAGATGGAATGGTTTAAGGCAAATGTTGTTGACTGTTAATTTATGATGAAGACTGTCACTAATGTGCCCATCAATTTCCCTTGTGAAGACTCAAAAATTTCTGGGTTGTTTTATCACTAATGGGAATCATTTATACTTCCTTGTTTATACTTTCCAGTCTAATTCCCCAAGAAAGCAACTGTTCTCAGGTAGTCATATCAACCCAGGCTTAATGTTATAATAACATGTACTTGAAAGATTGTGACATTTACATAAAACATTGTTTATAAACTTCCTAATTTGTTACCTAGCATATTGTGGACATATCAAGTTTAGTTGCTTTTCCATTTGAGGACATAGAATAAATGCTGCCACAAGTTTGTTCTGTGAAACCAGAAATAAGAGACTTACTTGGGTTTGAATAATTGTTAATATTCATTTAATTTATACAGACTCAATTCATAGTGGAGAATGAGTATATTCAAGATAATATCATCATAATAGCCATTTTTCTAAGCAAATGAGGAAAGAAATATGTCATCAAGTTTCCTTTTGGTGTTATAATAAATGATCGCAAATTTAGTGGTATCAAACAACATTTATCTATTATCTAACAATTCTGTGGGCCAGAAGTCCAGGTACAAGTTGCATCAACTGGTCCTCTGATCAGTCTCTCAGAGCTCTATTAAGGTGACATCAGGGCCACATTCCTTTCTAACAACTCTGGAGATGAATTCCCTTCCATTCCCATTCAAATTGACTGAATTCAATCCCTGCAGTTTTAGAGCTGAGATCCCTGTTTCCTTGCTGACTATTGGTGGGAGGAGGATGTGGGGACCCTCTCTGTCCTATGTGGCCTGCTTTCTTCCTCATGTTGTTCTATCTACCCTCAATCCAGCTCTGATCTTCCAGAGTCCAGTCCTTCCCTTCCTTTTCATCTCTCTGATGCTTCCTTCTGCTGTAACTTTCTGACACAAGCTGGAGAAAGGTTGCTAGTTTTATAGGCTGACAAGATTAGACCCATATTCCAGGATCCTTTTCATATTTTAAGGTGTCTAAACTTAATTACATCTTCAAAGTCCATTTGCCTTGTGTGTAGCACATTCCCAGGTTACAGAGATGAGGGTGTGGATATCTTTGTGGGAGGGTGTTCTGTCTACCATCTGTGGGGCTATTAAAAAAAAATCTTTAATCCTGAACTGTGTGCTGCGTATCTGAACCTATTCACAGTATCAATTCATTCTAAAGTACAATGTAGCATACAGAAAGGTCATTGTCTGCAGGGGTCCTCAGACATTTTAAACAGGGGGCCAGTTCACTGTCCCTCAGACCGTTGGAGGGCTGGACTGTGGGCCCTGGGATGAGTCGGCTGCTAAGCAGGACAGGCAGAGACGGCAAAAACACCTGGCGGACCGGATAAATGTCCTAGGCAGGCTGCATGTGGCCAGCAGGCCATAGTTTGAGGACACCTGGTTTATGGTATATCCCTGTGTCACTGGTGTATGACAACTCCTCATTCAGCTTAGCTTAATGCATTTAAATATATCCACGGGTCTTGTTATAAAAGTAAATGTAGATTTCTTGAATGATGTCTTATTTTTGAATGTTCTCAGTTTCCTGTAAGATACATGTGGTATGCCTTCTATGTGCTAAGGATGTTAAATAAACCCATTTATTCAAGTTCAGTGATAAAACTGCTAATGTAGTTATTCTAAAAGTGTGGGCATCATACTATTTGGACCATGTGGAAAATAATTGATTCTGTAAAGGGTTCTATTTTCTTTGTTTTTGATTTCTGATTATTTTATACATATTTAAGTGATAATAATTTTTATTAGATAGAGCCTTGCTCTGTCACCCTTAATTAAATTATTAATAGAGTCTTTTTTTGTTGAGTCGATTCATTCTGTTCTAAAATAATTTGACATCCTAGTTAGACGTCTTTGGATGTATGGTCCATATTTGTATTTCTTTTAGTATAAATACAGTACAGTTTTATGAACTTTCCAGTCTTGAGTACAGATAGATGCAGTTGAGTTTCTAAAAAATGTGCTTTCTTCCTTCCTCCCTCCCATCTGTCCATCTGTCCACTTATTTCTCTATATCATCCATTACAGGGCTGGGTTTTGTTAAATAGGTCAGAATGTTTTGAAATAAGTTTACTCTTTTTCTGGTAATTCCCTCAGGATTCTTTTGGGTTATCAAACCCAACTATTCTATTAAAAAATGACTCAACTGGCAAGGAAATTTGTCTTCTGATTTGCTCAAAGATTTTCGTTTTTCAGTTCTTCCAAAAAAGGTACTCATTAGTACTTTAAGTGTTCTGTTTTTCAATGTTAAATTTAATCTGTAGGCTATGTAATAGAAGTGGAGATAAGGAGTGGTGAGGACAGGGAGAGAGAAGTATACTTGCATGTACATTTTCTCATCTTGCATTATTTAAAATTATACCAGAGCCGAAAACAAATGATTAGAAGGGGGGAGTGGTACTGAGTGTCCACCTGCTTGGAGAAGGAAGATTTTTATTTTTTATTAATATTGTATTCTTTTGTGCCATTGAAATTTCTTGTGTTTATAATGATTGGAAGCCATGATTATTTTAAGTAGCCTTATAAGAAAAGATAATCTTAATTCATTGATAGCCTTTCTGCTCTTGGACTTATTGGGCAAAGAGGAAGAAATACCAAAATATAAAATATAAGTGCCTAAAGTTAGGGCAGCAGTCCAATTCAGCAGAGAGCTGTGTTAGACTTTAGCATTTTCCCCATTACCTGAAGTGATCCTCTTGTGTTGTTTTTCCCAATTGCATTAGATTTGAATGGTGTTCATTCACACATTCAGCACATTTATCAGACAAGAAAGTTTTATTGAGCTTTTAATATGTTTCAGCTTTGCACTTGTCCCAGCCTCCTTTCCAATTAACGATGACATATTTTGTACACTCTCATCCAATCCCTTAAGCCTGTCCAATAAGGCAGCATCCTTATCATGGATGGAGAAATTGAGGTTTGAAGGAATTTTTACAGGACCACACAACTAGAGCTGAGTGGCAGAACTGGAGATTCAGACACAATCAACTAAACTTAAATTGATTTTTCTCAAAGTGTGTTTATAAATCTCTTATGTCAGAATCACTTGAAAGGCTCATTTTGAAGGAAAAAAAAAAGGATTCTGGCTCCAGCTGCTTCGAACCTCTCAAACAGACTGTCCAGTAAAAAGGATCTTGTTCTTTTATAAACCAAAGCTTCTCAAACTTCAGTGCGCATAGGAATCATCTGCAAACCTTATTAAAATGCAGATTCTGAGTCAGTAGGTCTGGGGTGAGGTGGGCCTTGGAGTCTCAGAGTTGACAAGTTCCCAGATTGTCCAGTGGTCTGTTCTTTGGTTCGCAAATGTAGAGATCACCAAAGAAACAGTGTAGAAACAAGGAGAGAAGGGGATCCTTGCTATGTGTTTGTAGGACTGAATTGAAATGAAATTAGATTGCTTTTCTTTCATTTTAAGATTTCTCCTTTGGTGGTCAGTAAAAAAAATCTTTTGTATATTAAATTTCAACACATCTGGCTCGGCGCCTATAGCTCAACCGGCTAAGGCGCCAGCCACGTACACCTAAGGTGGCGGGTTCGAATCCCCAGCCCGGACCCGCCAAACAACAATGATGGCTGCAACCAAAAAATAGCCAGGCGTTGTGGCGGGAGCCTG
>CAUYTI010143997.1:0-28735 GCA_963575145.1 Galago senegalensis | reverse complement strand
AGCAACCTCCAACTCCTGGGCTCAAGCGAGTCTCCTGCCTCAGCCTCCCAAGTAGCTGGGACTATAGGCGCCCGCCACAACGCCTGGCCATTTTTTGGTTGCAGCCATCATTGTTGTTTGGTGGGCCCGGGCTGGGGATTCAAACCCGCCACCTTAGGTGTATGTGGCTGGCGCCTTAGCCACTTGAGCCACAGGCGCCGAGCCGAAATATTTTCAATTAACTATTTTCAAAAGGTTTTACATTTTTTTAAAGTTTTAAATTAAATGTAATTTAACTTGGGGAAGGAAGGAGCAAGATGGCAGCCAAGTAACAGCTTCTTTGCAACCAGGCGCAGTGAGATTGGGAGAGAAGACTCCAGGCATCTCTGGCTTGTGGGCTCTGCCCAGAAACATCCCTTTGGGGATGCAAGGAGACAGCAAGAGACTTCTCGACCCCAGGAGGAAGACAAAAGCAGTGGAGAACTGACAAGTGATCGCAATAGGTCTGAGGCTACCACAGCTGTAACTGTAACAGCAGTGAGACTGAAGACAAGGAAGGCCTTCCCTGTGGGTTGTTTTGTTTTTGGGACTCGGGAACTGAGTTGAATTACCTTGGGAGAACTTGGGCAAGAGTGCTTATGACTTTAAGCATTGTCCAGGGTCCGGGACTGAGCATCTGGGTCAGAACCGGACCTAACATAGGTTGGCTATAGGCTCACACAGTCACTGTGGGAGAACTGCCCTGCAGACTCTGCCCTCAAGGTCTCAAGAGCTAGGCTCAGGCTGCGAGACCTTGGGCAAGTGATCCAGTGACTATGAACAGCACCAAAGGGCTGGACTGAGACACTGGGGAAGAGTGGAGCTTTCAGTGTTAGACAGCAGGAGGGCTGCCTTGCAGCCTCAAACCTCAGGGGCATAGATTGAGGCCAGTTTTGGAACACCAGATTAGTAGGCAGCCACTTCAGGACAGATCCCAGCGACAAGTGCTTTCGGGGAAAGCTTCTGCTTAGCCAAGGTTAATGGCTTAAAGTGTCTTTTAAGCAGGCTGAGGAGAGATTCAGGCTCTCAACTCTGTGGGGTTTGAGGGCAAAGAAGTCAGCAGAGGCCTCCAGTCTCCATCTCATACAGCTGTATCAACATTGTGATTAGCATCTCATATCCAGAAGATCACCTGTTGCCCAGACAATATTCAGCTATATTCAGATATATATTCAGCTTTATTTTGGTTTTTTTTAAAATTTTATTTCAACATTTTTTCCCTAGATTTTTTTCTTCGTTTTTCTAGTTTAATATAATTTTCCATTGCTGCTTTCTTTAATAATAAGAACTTCATTTTTGCTGTTCTGTCCCTGTTATTTGGTTTTTCCCACAATTTTATCCTATTAGGTTTTCTGTTTGTTTGGTTTGGTTTGACTTATAGTATTTTTGTCTTTCCTCTCTATTTGGTAGAGGTGGGGTACTGTGTCTGCTCAGGCTTACAAAGAGCTGCTAACCTAAAGCTTTGGAACCACAAACCCCAAGACCACAAGAGGTTGGGCGTTTTTAAGGTTGGGTCAAAGTACCATACTGTACACCTTTATTACTCCTATCTCCCTCATTCTGTGCCTCTATTCTTTTTGTCAATATTCCCTTTTACACACCCCCTCCTTTCTCTTTTTTCCTTTTTTAAAATCTTTTGTCCCTTCTTGCTCTTTAATCTTCTCATCCTTTTAGTCCTATACCAAAGGACTCATCAAAACCTTAGGCCCAGAGGCACAGTAACTTAAAGAGCAAGAGGAAGTGAAAAGAAAATCAGGGCAAGGAAACAGATAAAAGAAAACACTCATGAGAAAAAATCAGCAGAAAACTCCTGGCAACATGAAAACCAGTCCAGAGCAACCCTCCAAGAGACCATGGGGTAGCTACTGTAGAGGATTCCACCTAAAAAAAAAAAAAAAAAAGTTAGAAATGACAGAAGGGGAATTTAAAATACAGACGATAAAAACAATGAGGAAATTGCTAAGAAAGTGGAAAATAACCAAAAAACAATAAAGGAAATTGCTGAGAAAGTGGAACATAACAAAAGGAAATCCAAAAACAGAATCAAATAAGAGATAAATGATATGAATACAGAATAGATATAACAGAGCTGAAGGAATTGAAGCAGTCAATTAGGGAACTTAAAGATGCGATAGAAAGTATCAACAACAGGTTACACCATGCAGAATAAAGACTCTCAGAGGTAAAGGACAAAGCTCTTAAGATAATGCAGATAGTTAAAGAGGCAGAAAAGAAGAGAGAGAAAACAGAACTTTCACTGACAAAATTATGGGATTTTATGAAGCATTCAAACATGCAAGGTACAGGTATCCCAGAAGGGGAAGAAGAATGCCCCAGAGAAATGGAAGCCATACTAGAGAATATGATAAATGAAAATTTCCCAAATATCACCAAAGGTTCTGACACATTCCTTTCAGTGGGATATAGGACCCCAGGTCACCTCAACATTAATAGAGCTTCTCCAAGACACATTGTGATGAACCTGTCTAAAGTCAAGATAAAAGAAAAGATTTTGAAAGCTGCCAGGAGTGAGCACGAATTGACATACAAAGGCAAATCCATCTGGGGGACTGCAGACTTCTCTAATGAACTTTTCCAGTGAGAAGACAATGGTTATCTATCTTTGATCTACTTAAACAGAACAATTTCCAGCCCAGAATTCTATATCCTGCTAAGCTAAGGTTTAAAATTGACAGAGGAATCAAATCTTTTAGTGATATTCAAACATTGAGGAAATTTGCCACATCAAGACCAGCTCTACAGGAAATACTTTAACCATTTGTTCTACAGGCTAACCATCACAATGGACTACCAGCAAATTAAGCACCCAGAAATTAACAGACACAACCTAGCTTCCACAATGATGCAAAACACAAAACTAAGCAATGGACTTTGACAAAATAAGATGAATAGAATGCTACCACACTTATCAATTATCTCAATAAAGGTCAATGGCTTGAACTGCCCACTGAAGAGGCATAGATTGGCTGATTGGATTAAAAAACACAAGCCTTCCATTTGCTGTCCACAGGAAACACACTCAGCCTCAAAAGACAAATTAAAACTCAGAGCAAAGGGTTGGAAGACAATTTTTCAGGCAAACGGAATTCAGAAAAAAAGAGGGATTGCAATCTTATTTTCAGATACAAATGGATTTAAAGTAACTAAAGTCAAAAAAGACAAAGATGAACACTTCACATTGATCAACGTAAAAATACAACAAAAAGACGTTTCAATTCTAAGTATTTATTCACCCAACTTAAAAGCTCCTAGATTCTTGAAATAGACCTTAATTAGTCTGAGCAATATGTTTTGATGATATACTATAACACCATAATAACAGAGGACTTTAACACTTCTCTTACAGAGTTGGACAGATCCTCCAAACAGAAATTAAACAAAGATATAAGGGTCTTGAGCAAAGTATCACAAGAATGGAGGAAAAAGTATCCAATATACACACCCCTATTATGAAACTAATTTATACTTTTTATATGAAAGCTGTAACCAGATAGCCTAAGAATATGGGGAGGGGGAGAGAGAAGGGAGGGGGGAATGGGTGGAGGGAGGGGGATTGGAGGGATCACTTCTGAGGTCTTTCTTACAGGGGCACAAGTGAATCTTTCTAAGAGTAGAATGTGAACGTTTTAAAACAATAACTGAGAAAATGACATGAAAGCTGTGTTGACCAGTTTGATGGAAGTATTTCAGATTGCATGTAAAAACCTCACACTGTACCCCAGAAGTGCATTAATGTACATAGTTAACATTCAATTAAAAAAAAAAAAGATATAAGGGTCTTAAATGAGACCCTAGAAGAACTGTGCTTGATCGACGTATATAGAACACTCCATCCCAAAGTTAAATATACATTCTTCTCATTATCCCAGGAACATTCTCCAAAATTGGTCATATCCTAGGACACAAAACAACCCTCAACAGAGTCAAAAGAATTGAAATTTTATGGCAGCACCTATGCTCAAAGGAGTAGGGTGCTGGCCCCATATGCCAGAGGTGACAGGTTCAAACCCAGCCCCAGTCAAAAATTGGGGGGGAAAAAAAAAGAATTGAAATTTTACCTTGTATCTTCTCAGAGCACAAGGCATTAAAGGTGGAACACATCTCTAACAGTAACATTCAACCACACATAAAGGCATGGAAATTAAACAACCTTATGCTGAATGACAGTTAGACTCAGGAAGAAATAAAAGAGGAAATCATTAACTTCCTTGAGCATAACAACAATGAAAACACAAGCTACCAACACCTGTGGGATACAGCAAAAGCAGTCCTGAAAGGAAAATTTATCG
This sequence comes from Galago senegalensis, assembly GCA_963575145.1. Classification (NCBI taxonomy): domain Eukaryota; kingdom Metazoa; phylum Chordata; class Mammalia; order Primates; family Galagidae; genus Galago; species Galago senegalensis. The sequence goes on along the minus strand of CAUYTI010143997.1, from coordinate 24,407 downwards.
CTTTAGATGCCTATATCTGAAAAACAGAAAGAGAACACATCAGTAAACTCACAAGCCATCTTATGGAACTGGAAAAAGAGGACCAATCTAAGCCTAAACCCAGCAGAAGAAAATAAATATCCAAAATCAAATCAGAGATTAATGACATTGAAAACAAAAGAATCATTCAGAAAATTAATGAAACAAGGAGTCAGTTTTTTGAAAAAATAAATAAAATAGATAAACCTTTGGCCAGAATAACTAGAAATAGAAAAGTAAAATCTCTAGTAACCTCAATCATAAGTGATAAAAAGGAAATAATAATAGATATCATACAGATACAAGAGATTATCTCTAAATACTACAAGAAACTCTATGCCCAGATATTTGACAATGCGAAGGAAAGAAGAATCACACTCTCTTCCTAAACTGAGACAGGAAGAAATATATCTCCTGAACAGACCAATTCAAGCACTGAGATCAAAGAAACAATAAAAATCTCCCAACAAAAAATGCCCTGGTCCGGATGGCTTCACACCAAAATTCTATCAAATCTTCAAAGAAAAGCTTATTCCTATATTCCAGAAATTATTCCAAAAAATTGAGGAGGAAGGACTCTTCCCCAACACATTCTACAAAGCAAACATCACCCTGATACCAAAAACTAGGAAAAGACCCAACTAAAAAGGAGAACTTCAAACCAATTTCACAAATGAATGTAGATGCAAAAATTCTCAAAATCCTAGCCAACAGATTACAGCTTATCATCAAAAAAGGCATACATCATAATCAAGTAGGTTTCATCCCAGGCATGCAAGGCTGGTTTAACATACACAAGGCCATAAACATTATTCACCGTATCAGGGAAGCAAAAACCAAGACCATATGATCCTCTCAATAGATGCAGAAAAAGCATTCGATAAAATCCAGCATCCTTTCCTAATTAAAACACTTAAGAGTATAGGTATAGGTGGCACATTCCTTAAACTGATCAAGCCATCTATGACAAGCCCATAGCTAATATTTTACTGCATGGAGTAAAACTGAAAGCTTTTCCACGTAGCACTGGAACCAGACAAGGTTTTTATCTATTGCCACTACTATTCAACATATTCTAGCCAATCTAATTAAGCAAGACAAGGAAATAAAGGACATCCAAATGGGAGCACAAGAGGTCAAACTCTCTCTCTTTGCTGACAATATGATCTTATACTTAGAGAACCCCAAAGACTCAACCATAAGACTCCTGGAAGTCACCAAAAAATACAGTAATATCTCAGGATATAAAATCAATGTCCACAAGCCTTTGTATACATCAACAACAGCCAAGATGAGAAGCTAGTTAAGGATACAACTCCCTTCACCATAGCTGCAAAGAAAATGAAATACCTGGGAATATACCTAACAAAAGAAGCGAAGGATGTCTATAAAGAAAATTATCAAGCCCTAAGGAAAGAAATAGCAGAGGATATTAACAAATGGAAGAACATACCATACTCATGGCTGGGAAGACTCAACATTGTTAAAATGTCTATACTTCCCAAAGCAATCTACAGATTCAATGCCATCCTTATTAAAATACCAACATCGTACTCTCAAAGACTTGGAAAAAATGATTCTGTTTTGTATAGAACCAGAAAAAAATCCATATAGCTAAGGCAGTTCTTAGTAATAAAAACAAAGCTGGGGGCATCAGCACACTACACTTTAGGCTATACTACAAGACCACAGTGATCAAAACAGCATGGTACTACTGGCACAAAAATAGACATAGACATTTGGAATCAAATAGAAAACCAGGAAATGAAACTAACATCTTACAGCCACCTCTCATTTTCAATAAACCAAACAAGAACATACATGGGGGGGGTGGGATCCCTATTCAATAAATGGTGCTAGGAGAACTGGATATCCACATGTAAAAGACTGAAATTGGACACGCACCTTTCTCCACTCACAAAAATTGATTGAAGATGGATAAAAGGCCTAAATTTAATGTATGAGATTATAATGATCCTCAAAGAAAGCACAGGAAAAACTTGATAATATAGGCCTAGGGAAAGACTTTATGAAGAAGACTCCTATGGCAATTACAACAACAACAAAAGTAAACAAATGGGACTTAATTAAACTGAAAAGCTTCTGAACAGCTAAGGCGACAACAACCAAAGCAAACAGATAACCTACACAATGGGAAAGGATATTTGCATATTCTGAATCAGACAAAATCTTGATAACTAAGATCTACAGAGAACATAAACTAATCCACATGAAAAAAGCCAACAATCCTATCTATCAATGTGCAAGAGACATGAATAGAACCTTCTCTAAAGAACACAGACAAATGGCTAGCAAACATGAAAAAATGCTCATCAACCCTAATTATTAGAGAAATGCAAATCCAAACTACCTTGAGATATCATCTAACCCCAGTGAGAACAGCCCACGTCACAAAATCTCAAAACTGCAGATGCTGGTATAGATGTGGAGAAAAGGGAACACTTTTACATTGCTAGTGGGACTGCAAACTAATACAACCATTTCTGAAAGAAGTATGGAGAACCCTTAAAGAACTCAAGCTAGAGCTCCCATTTGATCCTACAATCCCAGTACTGGGCATCTACCCATGTACCATAAGGACACTTGCACTAGACTGTTTATCATAGCTCAATTTACAAGTGCCAAAATGTGGAAACAGCATAACTGCCCACCAACCCAGAAATGGATTGACAAGCTATGGTATATGTATACCATGGAATACTATTCAGCCATTAAAAAAAATGGAGACTTTACAGACTTTGTAGTAACATGGATGGACAAGAAACACATTATTTTTAGTAAAGCTTCACACGAATGGAGGAGCATGAATTCTATGTACTCAATTCTCCTAAGAGGACAATTAATAACCTAGAACACTGTGGCGGGGGAAGGGAGAGCAGAGAGAAGAAGGGAGGGGTGGGTGAAAGGAAGAGTAGAGAGAGGGAATGAGGGAGGGGTGTGGGAGAAGGGAAGAGCAGAGAGAGGGAAGGAGGAGGGGGGTCTTGGTGTGTGACACACCTTTCGGGGCAAGACACAATTGTAAAATGGACTTTACCTAACAAATGCAATCAGTATAACCTGGTTTCTTGTATCCTCAATGAATCCACAACAATAAAAAAAAAATGAATAAATGGAATTTAATTTTAAATTAATAATAATATAGTTCAATTAAATACTAAATATGTGTCATTACTTGTTCCCAAAGTACAATTTAGCAGAATTTGTTTTCCATTCCATTGCATACTTGCACTATCATCAGTGTCCCTAAAGGCCCCAAATCAATTAGGAAACATTCTTGAGCCTTCTAGCCTCCTCTGTTTAATGCTGCAGAGGTAGATTTATGGAAAGTATATGAGCTTCTAACGCAGCCATTTCTAGTAATACTACCTACCTAACTAGTATCCAGCATTACCCACTCCAGAGCAGGCAGTGTGCAAAAATTTGTTTAAAAAAGCTGAAAATTGGCTTAGCACCAGCAAATAATCCTAGCATTGTTAGTCTATCCCTAGGGACACCAAAGCATACAATACCTAATAAATGTCTCAGCACACAGTGCAGGAAGATATATTCCCCATAGGGCTCATGTTGTGTCTATGAAGTCCTGGCTGTTTGCCCAAAGAGGAGACACACTCACAGCCACAGCAAGCACAATGGCATAACAAACAGGACTCAAGTGGCCTAAGAAGATGCTTCCTAGTGCACCTGACAACAGGGCAACCAGGGCACAGGGCTGCCAGCTGGGGCAGGCTCACCTGAACTCAGTCACTCCACACTGCAGGTTGTCTCTTGAGAAATGGATATTTACTGAGACATCTTCCACACACACTGAGTTTTACTAGATACCTTGGGAAGACTTTATAAGAAACAAAACAGATTTTACTCTGTTGCACATAAAGACAAAACAATAAAGACAAAAACTGCAAACCTGGCAGGAGTAATACCAAAAGTACTAGCTAACATATACTGGCATGGCCAGGCATGGCCTGCTTTCTTGCACTGCACTCCACTGTGCTTCACGGACTGCCCGTTTTACAAACTGATGGTCTATGGAACCCCTGCATCCAGCAATTTCATCAGAGTCATTTTTCCAACAGCATATGCTCACTTTCTGGCTCTGTGCCACTTTTTCTTAATTCTCACAATATTTCAAAGGTTTTCATTATTATTGTATCAGTTATGGTGATCCATAATCAGTGAACTTTGATGTTACTATTACAACTGCTTTGGAGGTACCATGAACCACACTCACATAAGATGGCGAAGACTGCGCCAATGACCATCTCTCTCCCTTTTCTGGGGCCTCCCAATTCCCTGAGATACAATATTAAAATTAGGCAACAGGGATCTAAAGTGACATCAGAATTAGAGAGCAATTGTGCTGGGACCTCAGTGCCCAGTGCCCTCTCATTTAGGCCATCCCTGCATCTTGACAGCCCTCATGATATTGCCCAAAACCAAACATTTTCTCATGTGCTCCTTTTTCTTAGAACACCAAGCCAACTTTTCAATTTATATTGATGATAATCTATGGTGAACATTTCCAGGGAAGTTATGTTTGAAAATATGCCCTTAAGAACATGAGATGTAACACTCTATCCTGAAAATTTTCAAAGAATTCAAAATTTCAACTCTAAATAGCATAATAATGTCAAATACTCATCTACTAAAAGATCAGAAATTCTTCAGAGCCTGCAAAACACTAATTAGTTCAAATATTTTTTTCAAATACTATATATATATTTTTTCCTTTAATGCAACAATATTTAATAAGAATCACCCATTTTTTAATGGAACTTAAGAATGTTTACATTCATTTTAAGCCACACCTTTCACATTTAGAATTTTCTGGTCATAGTTGGAAACTTTTCAGGAATCTGAACATACAGTTCAAATGATTATTCTGAAAAGTGTGCACGTGGGAAGAACTGTCTGCTTACTAGATTCTTCTTCGATAATTCAGATACTTAAATCATCATTTCCAAAGCAAATTTCCCAAAATCAAATAAATTGCAAAACTAGAAATGTAATCAAGACTCCAAGAAGGAGTTTCAATCCTCTGCCAAAACAGACCTCAACTTTGTAATCCCTTGTTCAAAAAAGTTGGACCAAGTATTGACGTTTTCCACCACGCAAGCCACATAGCCACAAATGTTTCTCATTTACTCCACTCCTGGGACATACAACTCAAATACAAAATTTCCTGAATACCCCAAATTTCAGATGCAATTTGGAATGCAAGTGATTCATAATGTTATTCAGAGAACATTATGATTTTCTCTTACCAACTCAATGTTTGAGGAATGCAATCCTCAAGAGACCATTCCAACCAATAAAAAGGCTGACATGTCTTTCAGCCATGTGACCCAACTATTACGCTCTCTGTCCCTAGCTCAGATGTGATTTTGAACCTAGCAATCTGCTACTCCAGCTACTGTTCAAATAACAAAGATGTTACCTCAAGGGAGTTAGCAAAGACCCTTTTGGTAACAGTGCACTCAAACCCCCTGTTACGAAAATGTATAACAGAAATAAAAGAATTAAAGCCATGTCATTGCTTCTGCTCGAAATGCTGCTCACATGGGGCCTCTGGACAGACTTAGATTCTAATTAAACTCAAAAAAGAAATCTCACAGAGCCTCTAGTTACCTAAGTTCTATGCTACTCCCATCCCTACCTTATCCCACTAGTTAAGTCACTGAGAATTTCTTAGAGTACCCAAGTTGCAACTTTCATCTTTTGTAGATTCCCTAGTATCTTTCAAAGAAAAAAACACAGTTGAAAAAGAAGAATAAAAGTACTATATTGAATGCACCAAATAAATGTGAGAATTCTGTACTCCTTAGAAAATGTGAATAAAAGTGAGACAAGGATAAGTGCCTACAATATGATAAAACATGGGGCATAGGAGAGCAGCAAATGTGGACAATGAAAGATCTAGATAAACACTTACTGATGTAGTTTTTCATTAACTAAAGGTATCATTGTTAGCAAAATGTACAATTGCGTGGAACTCTTAAACAAGGATTGCCCAAAGGAGTCTGAGGCATGAAGATTCTCAAACTAAAGGAATTTGAGGAAAGCTTAAAATTATTATTTTACACATTGAATAGAAAAAATCTAATCTAGTTTGAGTAACATTGTTTACAAACACAATGATGGAAAACCTACCAAAACAGTGAGTTGACTCAAAATAAATTCATAGTTTTAAAGGCAATTTTGAGTTCACCTCAAAAAGCCATGAAAAGATTTGAAAATAAAACAATATCTACATGTAAAAAAAAATCAGCTTAAATATGTGGTTGGATCAATGCAGGTCATGAATAATCTAAAAAAGTAGCTTTAATATCTTTGGCTACTTCTTTTTCTTTTTTCTTAAGACAAAGTCTCACTATGTTGCCCTCGATAGAGTGCCACGGTGTCACAGCTCACAGCTTTCGCCCTCAAACTCTTGGGCTTAAGCAATTCTCTTGTCTCAGCCTCCCAAGTAGCTGGCACTACAGGAGCCCACCACAATGCCCAGCTATTTTGTTGTTAATGTCATTGATGTTTTTAGCAGGCCCAGGGCTGGGTTCAAACCCACCAGTCCCGGTGCATGTGGCCGGCGCCCTAATCACTGAGCTACGGGCACCAAGCCTATGTTTGGCTACTAATGACCCAATTTTCCATACCATCGCAGATGTTTGATAAATTCCTATCTCATGTACCAATACAAAAAGAGACAGTAATAACATTGATTATTTAATACTGATTTGTAAAATTGGTTACATGACATTAAAAAATAGAATATCCTAAATGACTATTTCATGAGTACTTTAGAACTTAATTCTGTGTACTGTTCCTCTTGCCACTGTTGATTTATACTTGTAATTAAATAAAATCAGTATAATCCTCAACAAATGATCAAGCTATAATAATTTCTATAAATAAATGACCAGATATATAAGAATCTTCTAGAACAGGATATGAGGTAGACACTCAAATACTATACTGTTATTTCCTCATTCTTTTTCCTTCCCTTCTTGCTTCTGCCAATCATAGCTTCACTCCCTATTCTGCAGCTTAAAATCTAGAAGGCTGGCTCAGCACCTATAGCTCAACCGGCTAAGGCGCAAGCCATGTACACCTAAGGTGGCGGGTTCGAATCCCCATCCGGGACCCGCCAAACAACAATGACGGCTGCAACCAAAAAATAGCCGGGCGTTGTGGCGGGCGCCTGTGGTCACAGCTACTTGGGAGGCGGAGGCAGGAGACTCGCTAGAGCCCAGGAGTTGGAGGTTGCTGTGAGCTGTCATGCCATGGCACTATACCCAGGGGGACAGCTTGCGGCTCTGTCTCAAAAAAAAAAAAAAAAAAATCTAGAAGGCTGAGCTTTCACACTGATCAATTCTTCACCAGAACTCGATGTTTCCTTATGCTCTTAGTCTTCTAAAAAATGCATCTTAATTATAGAGCCACTCTAAAAACTGAATCTTTTTCTCTTCTTACCTAAAGTTCCACTGAAGGATCACCTAAGTTCAACTCACAGTTTGTATCAGAACCTCATATTATGTTCAGCAATATACTAGGACACAGGGAAAGGAATTCAGTAAAACACAGTTCCCAGAAGTCAACTAGACTGAGCCACGGGGTGCCAGATAGTTGGTCTAACATTATTCTAGTTGTATATATGAAAGTGTTTTGGGATGAGATTAACATTTAAATTGGGGGACCTGAATAAAGTATATCACCCTCCATCACGTGGGTGGACCTCTCTCACACATACACACATAGATATTCCCTGTTGGTTCTCTTTCTCTGAAAAACCATGACTACCACAACACTCCCAAAAAGCTCAAAGTCTAGTCATGGGGAATATACCCCAATAAACCTTCTCCATAAAGCCTTTCCCAAGCAATAACACAGAGTATAGTACTACAAACAAAATAAACTTTCAAACCAAAAATACTCTCAATAAACACTCCCTGAACAAAACGAAACCAACTTGAAACCAAGATCTGGCAAGGACAATAGCAGACTATGTAACTCACTCCCTCAAGAATTCTCATAAAGTGAGTGATCTGGTGTTAGTTTACAGCGAGGCTTGCCCTTCCCTGCATATGCCGACAAGATGAGATTTCTCTGCTTTTATGAGTTAGTTACCATTGTTTGAAGCAGGTTATTGGGAAATAAATTTAAAATAGGGAGTAGAGTTATATTAATTCATTCCCCCTTACCGTGCATAGTACAAATAAGAAGCAAATAAGCTCACTTGAATGGCAGCCAAGTTCTTCTGCTCCTGAGACGGTGCCTCGTGGACAAAGCGAAGCCAGTTGGAGTGCCGTGGGTTGGTAGCATCCAAAATGTATAAAACCTCTCCCTTACTCCCACGAACCTGAAACATAAAAGGCTCCTGAGTTTATAGCTGAAGTCAGTATTAGCCATACTAAACATATCAAGAGTGGGACACGGTATTTTTTCTGTAGTACATACCTTTTTTATTGACAGATGTTACATGTGGGATTAACACACATTCTTCCCTTAAACATATGTACAAATAGAGCCTACTATGTCATTTGGCAAATATCTAAATGACACACAGTCGCGATCAACTCTCAGAAACACCCTGTGAGGATAGCTATTTTCTAGTCAGAATTGTTTCTCTTTTTAGGTATATTTAAATATATATGTTGCAATCACAATTTTTCAGGGGATAATCGTAACTGTAACTCTTCTCCATTAAACAGGGTAGGATCACTTGTTTCCCAATTGTAGGGGGTAGGACTGGAGCAATTATTTCAGTTTCTCTCTCCACCTGCTTACTCGATAGTCTCCATAAAAGGAGAACTTGCTAATCTAACCAGGGAGAACCTGACATACAATGGGACGCAATTTAACATAGTTTAGTAGCAGATGAATAAAACAGGTTTCACTTGGTCTGTCCATGGTCTGCTCATGGATTCCGAGGACAGTGGGAACTCTATTTTTGTCTCAGGCCATAAGTCCTCACTGGTCAGACTTACTCTACCTTCAACTGGAGGGGAGGAGTAACTGCCAAAGGAACAGGCAATCCATTGGACATTCCTGAATCCGAACCCTGCTTTATGGGTTACTAGGCACTCGCCCAGGAGTCCAGTGGTTAACACGCAGTACTTATACAACATATATACCAATTCCCATCCAACTTTCATTTCATATTTATAGTCATATTTATATTAGAATACAAGGGAGGGGAGCAACTGAGTAACACTCCAGACCCATAACACCAAGTAACACACAGAAAAAAGGCTACAAATTCACCATGGCAGATTTGGTGTAGTAAGAAACAAATTGCAGATTTCCAAACTTTCATTTTATAAAAGAAAAAACAAAAAGTCCAATAAGTTACGTATTTTTATGATACATTTGGACAATCATTCATTCAATGAATAATTATTGAGGCCTTAACTACTTAAGGAACTAAGAATCTTTCAAAGAATGAGACAGAGCCCCTGACCTCACAGTACTTAAAAGTAAACACAGACTCTAACTTCACCTTAGGTGAGCACTATGACAACAATTAAAGCAGAGTAAGAGAAAACAGAGTCCTGGGAGAAGGGCTCTATCAATTGGGATGGTCAGGGAAAGCCTCTTTGAAGAGGTGGACTGAGAAAAGTTCTAAAGGAAGGAAGGGAATGGGCCAATGGCAGGTTAGAGAAAGTGCTTTCAAGCAGAGGGAACAGCAAGTGAAAGGCAAGTAGAAAGGCCTTGAGTTTGAAACCGAGTTAGGTGTATTCAAAGACCAGTAGGAAGGTGGTGGTGCGAGAAGGGGAGGAGCAGTAGAGAAAGTGGTGGGTGCTGAGAACAGACAGACTGGCAGATGACACAGGACACCCCCGCCCCAGGACCAGGAAGCCACCTAAATAGTTATGTTGGATATATACAGTCATTTTTACCCAAAATCTGTTATGAAAACATCTGCTACATACACTACAAAAATTAATAGTTCAAGATTCTAACATACTCGTCCAGGAAATAATAGTTAGCCTGCTCCTACTAGCTGATAGACTATCATGCTTCTCAAACCATTCCTCTATTTTTAAAGCCCAAAATCCTCATAATCATTTTGAAAATCCGTCTTCTGAAATGCCAAACCCTCATGGGGAAGGAAGAATTTAATTTTTAATAATATAATTGCTAAAAGAAGAACTGAGGACTATAAAGACCTCATGTGTATACATGCTTCTTTCTGTGTGAAACTACGGGCATTTGTAATACTTCTCACTAAATAAAAAGCCCACACGAAGAATGTGCTCCGGGAGGCACCTGAAACTGCCCTCCTCTCTGCTCACCCCAGACTCAGGACCCTCCCTACCCACAGGGAAGGGGGCCAAACACCCAGTAACACCGCCAGGACAGAAAGAGAGCAGCTCCACATCTCCCCCCAAGAGGATGCCAGCTCGTACTGCTTTTGGCAGAAGATTTGGGTATAAAGTCCCTCCTTTCACGTATCTACATAGCTACAGTAACAAAACCGTTGACACTGAGGAGCTGCTAAATTAAGCAGAGCGCGTAGCAAGGCCACCAGATATTTGAAAGAGAAAAATTTCTCAGAACTGATACCTAAAACTTACCAACTATTGCTGAATCCACACAAGCCAGGAACTTTATGTAGAGAAAAACCAGTGGGTTGCTCCCAGCATATCTCAGTTTGAGAGGCTGAGAAACTCGTTTACGGCCCTTCATGGTCATACATTTGGTACCCAGTATTAAGTACAATATACATCAGATGTGCTTGATATTTGGAATTCTCTCTTCAAAGATGTGAAACATGACAAAGATTTCCCTGTGGCTTATTATACCAAGCACATGGGAATTTTTGCTAGGGGCACTGTTTGTTCTTCATGTACTTCAACTTTTTCTCAGGCCCTTTCACTCTAACTATGTTTAATCACTCAGTGTTAGTCACCTATTTGCCTCTTAAGTCCCTTAGATGTGTATACTTTCTGGCTATTCCCTTGTCACACAATATTCCATTTTAAGAAAAATGCATAAGTTAACTTATCATAAAATTTATACTATTATAAAATTCTGAAATGTATTATTTTCAATGCATGCAAATTTATACACCTGATTTATAATCACTAAATTTTCATAATAGCAGTGTCATACCCAAATAATATACTGCATATATTGCCTTTGTATTCATATTTGAAATAACCTCCTTTGTTCATTAACAGAATTACTGCTCACTTTATTCTGAACACTCAAACTTTTAAGTTCCTACACAGTCTTTTCTCCTTGTAGCCTATGAGCCTTCTGGTCATATAGCTGGTCACTCCATCCTGCCTCCCTCCCTGTCTTAACACGTCATCAAGGCTGCCCGATGACCTGCACGCGTAACTCTCATCTTCCCGCCCTAACCACAGCATTCTGCTCACTGACACATCCTCTGAAAGAGACATTCAAAAATAATCTGATACATCCTTCTTCTTTCCAGCAAAGCCAAACCCAAACATCTCCAGACAGATGGCTATCATTAAAGCCTCCATATCTGTTTTAATTTGATAGTAACCCCAAAGTAATAAATCGAACATTTTTAAAACCTAAGGAATAGAGAAGATTGAAAATTCCTCTTAAAACCATGTTCCAGCATCTCACTAACTTTTGCAGCCAAAGCATTTTTTTCCCTTTGTCAAAACTAGTCTTCCACCAAATATGATCTTATTTTATTTGAATTTTCAAGGAAATGAAGTGTATTGGTGACTGTCCTACTTAGGCTAGTCTTCTGCATACCTGGGAATGAAGTCAATATTCTCATCTTGTAGTATCTTCTCGATTCCAAAATCCATTTTATTTGCACAGGCTTCCTATACCAGTTATACCAAAAGGTGAGCGAAAGTAGGAAAGAGAAAGAAACCCTCACCTGGAAATGAAAATGTTTCTGCTGCCATGTAGTTGCTCATATCTATATGACTTTGCCACCTGATGTAATAGTTCATGAAAATTACCCCACTACAGAAACTTGACAGGCCTTATCCTCTACTGAATGTTACTGACATCACTACTCAAGTGTCTCCCTAAGACAAAGAATGTACTGATCGTTGCTGTCTGTATCTTTTTCCAAACTAAAGATTAGCAGTACTGAACACAAATCACAGTTGATTTTGTCTTCTCATCCAGGAAAGGACAGAGGAAATTACAAACAACCAAAAAAAAAAAAAAAGCAGCTCAATTAGAGAAAACTCTAGCATATTAGTGAAAGAAAAAAGTAAAAACATGTAATCAGTGCAAATTTCCTTTCCCTCATCTTAAATATTCTGTTAAATTGAGTCAACTGTAGACAGAGAAGCTTGTTCATCATTTGGATGGTTAATTTTCAAAGGAGAAGGGTCTATATGATTACACTTACTCTTATTATTTTCCTTCAATCACTTCAAATGTCTGAGGGATTTTTCAGTCACTACATACATTATAGGTTACTGAGCCTGGTTTGTCCCCCTTGAAGTGGTAAAATGTACTGATAAATAGAATTTTATTTAATATATGATAGAATTTAATGGTAGTAAAACACAGAAGGTTCCAAAAGAAATTAGCAATAATGTTCTTTTTTTTTTTTTTTTTTTTTTTGAGACGGAGCCTCAAGCTGTCCCCCTGGGTAGAGTGCCATGGCATTACAGCTCACAGCAACCTCCAACTCCTGGGCTCAAGGGAGTCTCTTGCCTCCGCCTCCCAAGTAGCTGGGACCACAGGCGCCCGCCACAATACCCGGCTATTTTTTGGTTGTAGCCGTCGTCGTTTGGCGGTTCCGGGCTGGGGATTCGAACCCGCCACCTTAGGTGTATGTGGCTGGTGCCTTAGCCGGTTGAGCTATAGGCGCCGAGCCAACTACTCATCTCTTAAGATTCTTGGGTCAACAACTGATTCTGCAGCTGTGGGCTAGGACCCGTGGTTTCAGCTCAGTTGGCAATAGGGATGGCAGCTAATGAGGTAGCATACCCAAGGGTCCCAAGAGGGATGCATGCAACATTTCAAGTCAGAATTAGTGTGAATTCACGGCCACCACATTCTGATAGATAAAGACCAGGTCAGGCCAGATTCACGGGGAAGGGAAACAGGCACTATGTCTTGAGAAGGGCTGCAAGGCCAAGCACCTGAGAGTCTCTTTGGCATGCGCCTGGGTGTAGGTCAGAGTGTGTGCCTGGGAATGCTCTACAGGTGCAGACTCTAGTCTCTGTCCCAGACACAATCAGAATCTCAGGGTGGGGGGGTCCTAAAATCTATGGGGCCTGAGACAGCAGCCCCAATGGTGGCTGTCCTAAAATGACCTTTGGCCTCTGAATGGACATCTCTGTCCTCTGCTTTGCTAGCAGCTAAGTTGGGAAGTGACAGCATAACCAAGGCCTAGAGGCAGCACAGCATCACCTAGAAAAGGCCCATCACAGCGGGTTGGGGCAGGGCTCGGGGGCAAGTGAGCTTGAGCTCACTTGAGCATGCCAAGCAAGTGTGAATCCTCTAGCCTGTGGAGTTTCATTTTAATCTGCCATTGAGATAGCTGTTACTGCTGCATGTCCAAGTTCCAGTTCCCCTTCTGGTAGCAGCCCTGACTTAGCTGAGTCACCAGAAGCAGAAGCTGCAAGAGCAGGTTGTTTGTGTGAGATGTGCCTGCAGGGCACACCTGGTAGGGGGCAAGGCAGGGCAGGCAGCCCATGGAGGGTGCATGAGTGAGCAGGTCAGTGCTATAGCAACTGGGCTCAGTGGAACCACTCAAAGGCTGGGAAGCTGGAGCATTTATCAGCCAACATCCATTCATCACCAGTTGAGGGCACATCCAGTATGCCCTACACAGGACCCAAGTGTCCTCTAGCAATCAGAGGTAGCCATCAGAGGCAGAGTTGCAGTTTCTTGCATTGAGAAGCCTTCCATGGCAATGACAGTGCCTGGGGAAGTGGACAGGGCATCAGGAGCCCTGGCTGGAGACCTCCATCATGTCTATCACCACTGAGATACCCCATCTCCTCTACTCTCCATCAAGAAGGTCGGGCTGGCACCCCTCCCCTCAAGTTCCAGGTGGGCCTCAGGGTTGGTCCAGAGGCAGGCCATCCCAGGCTAACCAGTCAGTGCCCACTCTGGAACTTCTGGAATTGGAATAAGAAAGTCGTTGGGGGAAGGGTTGTCTAGCTTCCATGGTGTAGGCCACATGGAGGAGGAGAAATGAGCAACGTGGAGAAGGCCTAACCTGAACCAAGATATGGAGAGAGCAAACCAATGTGGAGAAGGGCCAAAGTGAGGGCAGTGGAGAGGGGGACAGGATTTGAGCCCCTGGATTCAGCTATATCTGAAGCTGACACTTGGAGTCCCAATTATATGGACCAATATATTCCCATTTTTGCTTGAGGCAGTTTATGTTGGTTTTGTGGCATCCCAAGGACTGGAACACTCATAATGCACTGTAATAGGACAGGCACATGTTTGGACTCAAGGCATTTAGATTTTGGACTGCAGAGCTTAGATGGTACATGGAGCAGGACGCAGAAGAGTGTTTGAGATTCCAAATCCTACCTTTGGTGGTAGGAGGGCACATGTGACAAATATAAAGCCACTGAGCTGTAGGTAAGCTAGTCAGAGATTAATGTAGACTGGTCATAGCAGTGCAAGGATCCCCTCTGGGACCTTCTGGTAGTGACTGAAGATGCCCCTGCAGCCCTACTGGGAACCCTGACAATTCCATGTGCTGGGCAGTTGCCACAGTGACACACCTCAGCTGCTGAGTGCTCTGCCTAAAATTTAGGATTAAGAAAGCCCCCAGAAGACTTATGTTCCTGGTGTCACTAAGCTTTAAAGAGCTTCTTGGGCCAGGTGAGGTGGCTCACACCTGTAATCTTAGCACTCTGGGAGACTGAGGCAGGAGAATTCCTTGAGCTCAAGAGTTCAAGACCAGCTGAGCAAGAGTGAGACTCCATCTCTACAAAAAATAGACAAACTAGCCAGGCATTGTGAGGATCACTTAAGCCCAAGAGTTTGAGGTGAGCTGTGATGCCACGGCACTGTATCCAGGGCAACAGAGTGAGACTCTGCCTAAAAAATATTAGGCTCGGTGCCTGTAGCTCAGCGGTTAGGGCGCCAGCCACATACACAGGGGCTGGCAGGTTCAAACCCAGCCCGAGCCAGCCAAACAACGACAACTACAAGAAAACAACAACAACTACAAGAAAACAACAACAACAAAAATAGCCAGGTGTCGTGGTGGTGCCTGTAGTCCCAGCTACTTGGGAGGCTGAGGCAAGAGGATTGCTTGAGCCCGAGTTTGAGGTTGCTGTGGGCTATGGCATAATAAAACTCTGTCTCAAAAAAATAAATAAAATAAAATAAATAATTTAAAAGGGCTCTTTGGAGCCCTGAGATAGAAATGAAACTTAATTGTGTATGTCCACAAGTTCTCAAAGGTGTCAGGATCTGAAGAAGATAGTGGCTCTGGAAAACTAAGTCACAGGTTTAAGTTGTGCTTTCTGGGACTCAGGTCCCTCCAAAATGCCATAGAGCGGTTACACCCTGAAGGGAAGGGTGGGGAGGAGGGCCATAGAGAAGTTTGGCAGCCACACCCACCTCTGACATCCTTGGGAGGTCCCAGCCCTGCCCCAGTCCCCAGGGCAGCAGCTCAGACATTCTGTGCCCCAGAGGAAGAAGTGGTCCCAGAGGCAGCCTCTGGGCCACAAGGGAGCCCTGAGTGTGTTTTGCCCTCTCTTGATCCAGGCCTCAGAGATCCCCAGGGAGTCACTGCAGCTGAGACAGACGGCAGCAGGGGACGGCAGCAGGGACCTGCAGCTCAGACCTGATTCCAGCTCCCACCCCCTCAGGAGCTGTCTTCTCCCATGGGGCTGTTCTTCCTCCTGCCAACACACCCACAAGTCAGCTGGCTGTTCCCTTCCAAACCAATCTCCTACAGTTCAAGAGAAATCCATAGAGCATCACAGTGAATGAAGGTGCTATATCAAGGCGGGGGTAGGGGGAGCTATCTCCTTCCGCCATGAGCTGTGTCAGGCAGGGCTGGGTAACAGGTCATCATAGATAGATGACCCTCATCCCATCACAAAAGAACCATACCTTCCCTCCCAAGTGACAGCTCCTGGCCTCCAGCTCCAAGACAAAGGAAGCTTTTCAGAGTCCCATGATCTATGTGGCAGCCAGAAGCCCTGCTCCAAGCCCAGAGAGAGTTCATAGGACAAACAGGTGGCACCCTGGACAGGGCCCCTCACCCTCTGATGTTAGGAGCATCCTGGGATTCAGCGCTCCAGGACACCAGGTCTGGCACTTTGGTAAAACCCCATGTGGCATCCACCTGGATACTGAGCAGATAGCATCTCAGCAGTGCTGAGTAGGCCCCAGAGGTCTGCATTTTAATAACCACTAATAAACAGTGTATCTGCTTATATACTATATGCATAAGAAATGTGTTGAATACCATCCCCCTAAAATTCATGTCCACCCTGAACCTTAGAATATGACCTTATTTAGAAATTAGATCTTTGGGGATGTAATTAGTTAAGGATCTCAGGATGATATTATACTGGATTTAGAATGGGACCTAAATCCAATGGCTGGTGTCCTTATAAGAAGAGACAGAGAGAGAGAGAAAGGCAGAGACTGGAGTGATCGCGACCACAAGCCACGGAATGTCTGACATCACCAGGAACTGGGAGAGGTAAAGAAGGATCCTCCCTCAGAGCCTTCAGCAGAAGCATGGTCCTGCCAGCCCTTGACTCCAGACTGCTGGGCTCCAGAACTGTGAGGATAAAGAAATTACTGTTGTTTTAAGATACCAAGTTTGTGGTACAGCAACCCAAGGAATTTAATACAGTATAAAACTCTCTCCCACCCACCAAGAACCAATTTGCAACCTCTTGAGTGATACCAGCCCTGCCAAGAATGCTCCAGAGTCTTGTAAACAATAGCTGGAAAGTTCCTGAACAAGCCCCGGTAACACCTCTAGGGTTTTAGGAAGTTGACAATAGAAGTAATGTCCAAACCTAAAATATTTACTGCTTCTGGTTGGAGCAAATGATGAGGCAAACAAAAAACATCATGTTTCACGGCCTGAAACAGACTGTTGAAAGAATTACGCTATTCACATTGAACAATTAATTTTATGGGAGAGGGAGCAGAATTCCAGGTGGGAAAAAACCCTCAAACTTTTCAACCTCTAGAGAAAAATGGTCTCTACCTACTGAAGGAAATACCACACAGATCTTTCAGATCAGTGAATTTGCCCAGAAAACAGTTTCTAAAAGGGAAGGCTGGCCACACCCCCAACTCAGAGGGAAATAGTCTCTACATCCACTTTTCCCTGGATGCTGGAGGCATTCTGAGCCACACTATTTCATGATATCAGCATGACAGGCATCCTCAGGAAGGAGCCTGGAGCCTTTGGATAAAAAGCAGTAAACAATCAAAACTGCCACAGACATTTACTGAGGGCGTCCTGGAGCCAGGCGCTGGGCTGAGAACTTTATAACCACTCTCTCAGTTCATCCACTCCCCAGTGAGGTAGGCACTGCTGTCCCTACTTTTAAAGATGAGGAAACCAAGGCACAGAGAGGTTGAGTTACTTGCTTGAAGTTACACAGCTAGAGAAAGGCAGCCTAGGGATTGAACCCCGGTCTAAATTCAAGACCCAGACTCCCAGACATCGACAGTCATGCTAAGAGTGGGTTGTTTCTGTCCTGGCCACAAATGGATTAATGAGCAAGACAGACAAAGAAGACTAAGCCAAGGAGCTTCCAGTCTCTGGCTTGGGGGTAATTTAAAAGCCAAAAGTTTGGCAGCCCTGTCCTTGGATTATTTTGAATTCCAGCCCTCCCAAAGGTAAGAATAATGGCCCATTGACTATACTTCAGTGTGGGTCCCAGAGACGCCCATGTGGGAGCGGAACCATAGCAGATACCAACTGCCATGGAGCTGGATCTGTGGCCCAGCTCCTCTTGTCTACTGGGGGACTGGACATCCCCTTTCTCACTGTTGCTTGTGGAGGGAATGCCAGTCCCAGGCTCCTTGAAAATATGGTCCACAGGAGTGAGCATGTGACTCAAGCTGGACCAATCAGAGCCTTCCATTAGATCTGAGATGAGAAAGCTTCTCTGTCTTAGAGAAATGATCCCTGCAGTTATAGACTTGGGGCTGGTGGCAGCCACCTTCCCACCAAGTGGAAAAATGAATGAGGTCAGTATGCACAGAAGTGTGGTGTCAGGAAGCCTGGGGGCAGTTGAGAGACCTGAAGACATTGGGGTCCTGAAGCAAGACCCACACTCAGCCATAGCAAATACAGTCTCAGGGAATTATCTTTGTTGCTAAGTCAGTTTGAGCTAGGTTTCTCCCAGGGGTGAGAGCAGCCTCACTAGGGGAACAGAGAGAGCCCAAGGCTCCTTACCCTTTTGGTGATCATACACCCACCCTCTGGCCCAGTAACTCTGCCAGAAATGACTGACCCTCAACTCTAAGCAAGGCTAGCAGACAAGAGCAAAGCTGATCCTCTCAGGCCCTAGATTGGAGCCTAGGCTGCAGACAGAGCTATGTCAGTGAGGGCCCTTGAAGGAAGATCATGAGGGTGAGTAGTGTGGGCTGGACACTAGTCCATAGTAGTAGGGACTGGTGTGACTCCACACTGGGACACAGAGGTGTTGCCTTCATGCCCCAATAGTGGCTCCATTTTGCCAATGCTACCAAATGCTAGGAAAGCCAAAAAACTCTGATTTCTATGTGAACTGCCCCAATTCTTAAACCAGTCTAAAGGCAAAAAATAAAAATAAAAACCACTAAAGGCAGGCCTGATCAGACTTCAGGCTTCCACTTGGTGACCTCTGACCTGCTGCTTTTTGGGTGACCCAGGAAAGGAAAGAACTGTCCTCAAGCCCAAAATTCTCACTTGTGGTAAGTGGGGAATGTCTTGTCAGTATTTCAGCTAGTTCCAGAGTCAGACCTGTCCTGAGGCAGAGACAACAGCCTCCACCCATCAGGGGAGTCCTGATGTTATGTTGAGACCCTGGATCCAGTCTTACCAAGATCTCCTGGAATAGCCAGTTTGCATGCGCCCAGGAATGGTCATCCTTTTGTGTTTAAGCACCTGGGAGGAAGGTTTCCCAAAGTCATAAGCTCCTCAGGAAAGAAAGGGACCTCCAGAGGTATATACAGACCCTTGACTTGCCCTATCGCTGCCTGGAACTTAGCAGAAACCTGCCCAAGTCAGGGGTGTCAGGGTTAGGCCCTCCCCACCAAGTCTATGGTAGGACACACACACACAGAAAGCAGGGCCTGTAACTCCAAGCATATCTTGGGACCGAGGACCCTGGTTTGCAATCAGATGCTAGGCTGAAAGGCTGTCACTTCTACTTGCCCAGCATACTTTATCCCTTTTGGGGGAAACCCCAATACTCTCAGCTGCACCTCCTTCCCCTTTTCAGACCATGTGGTTGGCTTTAGAGAGGGGCACCGTAATTCAGGCTGGCCAATCACTGTACTAACCCCACCCCAGGTCACAGTGATTGGTCCAGGTTGGACACATGACCAACAAGGCTGGCCAATCAGTGTTCTCCATTCTCATTGGCAACCATGATTGCCTCAGGATTTGACCTGGGCTCCCGGCTGGCTGTTAGACTGTGCTCAGGGGTGAGGCTCAGAAGTCTAGGGATAAAGAAGCTCCCTTAGGCAGCTGAGTGGAGCAGGAAGCACGTGGGGCACATAAAGGCGAGGGATCCCACATCCAGAAGACTTGAGGGTGGTTGCATCAATAATGCTTGGCCTTGGCCTTTCCTTACACGCAGCCAGGAGCAGCTGGTTCTGTCTTCGTGACCTTGAGAGCCCTAGCTGAGGGCTGGGTCCTTGCCACCTGCTCCAGACACCCCGACTCTGGCAGTGTCTAGGCCTGGGACTTCGGCCCATGTGGTCCCAGGCCTCGCGTCAAGCTGGCTTCTCCTTCTGAACATTCCTGGATGCGGGCCGAGCAGGCTACCTCCGAGCACTAGGCCCGGCTATCTGGAGATCAGGGAGCTGCTGTGGGACTGGCCTGAGGAGGAGGCGGAGGTGGCGGCGCTGAGCTGGGAGAAGCCGCTGGTGCAGGACTCGAGGCTGGACATGGAGCCCCTGGAGAGGAAGGTGTGGCACACGTCACCTTTGGGCCAACACACACAGTGGAAAAGCTGTTGGTGCCGCAAATGAGGCCCCAGGGAGCGTTCCACACGGCTGGCAACAGCCCCAGAGCCCCAGTCCAAGTGCCCAGGGAAAAGCAAGTGACGGTGATGAAAAATGATGCACCACCCATTCCCTGCAGCCCATCTCCCCACTCCAAGAGACACAAACCCAGAGGCCGTCACAGCCTGGGGAGTCCCTGACCTGTATCCAGTGTCACCCCCTCACTGTGCTCTCAAGCTACATGGGCCCTTTTGGGGACAATGGACACAATGTAGGGGTGTGTGCCACACCTCCTGGGCAAGGGGCACAACTACAACAGGGACAAATACAAACAAATGCAAAGATTTTGGCCTAATCATTTAGACCCTCGTATTAATCTGAAATTAAAAATAATAATAATTGAAAAAGCTATACAGATTCTCCTCCAGCTCCTCCAAGTGCCTGCATGTGCTGAACTGGCTCCAAGTTTCCGAGGAGGGCCATCCACAAGAACTTTCTGCAATGACAGATGTCTGTATTTGTACTGTCTACTGTGGTAGCCACTGGCCCCCTGTGGCTCTTGAGTGCTAGAATTGTGGCCAGTGCCACTGAGTGACTAATTAGTTCATACTACTTCATTCTACTTGCTAAGTTAAACTGCTGCAGGTGGCTAGTGCTACGATATTGGACGATGCAGCTTTAGTGCTACTCAAAGTGTGGTCCTGGGACCAGCAGCACCCAGAGTTTGTTAGAGATGCAGAATCTCACCCAGCACAGTGGCATGGGCCTGTAGTCCCAGCTACACAGGAAGCTGAGGCAGAAATATTACTTGAGCCCAGGAGTTTGTGGACATCCTGGGCGATATAGCTAGTCCCCACCTCAAAAAGAAAAAAAAGAAAAAGATGCAGAAATCTTGGCCTCCCCAGAGCTGCAGAGTCAATGAGACCTCTTGTGACTTGTGTGCCTGTCACTTAGATCTCAACTCCCCTGTCACTCCCCAGATCTTCCCGCATCCCCTTCTCCAACCCTAGGTCCTCAGGCCCCTGTCCTATGCTCTCTGGGTTAAGTCTCTTAGCACCTCCCAGACCTTGAGCATGGCATCCATCACTGCCCACATTTATATTCAGGTACGAGCCTCTTCTGGTCCTCTGTTTCATGATGGCAGACCCTTTCTGTGTAGTCCCTTCCAGACCCAGCCCACCACCTGCCCACTGAGGGTGACCAAGTAATAGCCTTAGAATGGATTTTCTCATGAGACCAGGGAGCTCCCCCTATGCTGACCAGACGAAGAAGCTGGCATGCAGCATCCATCCCACCTCTTTGGCCTCCCTGTTGCCTGGATCTGTTCTTCAGAGTCCCCCGGGGCTTCAGCCTGTCACTTCACACTGAGGACCAGTGACCAAAACATGCCACTTCACAGAGAAATTCACCAGTTCTCCCTCCCACCCACAGCCCTGGGACCCCTCTTTGGATAAAGACTCTGGCCTAGTATTCCTCGCACTGGACTGGGTTCCTTGGAGCTCTGCCTGGACTAAGGGTCCAGACTCAGCACTTAAAGCATTCTTTTTAGATGGGAACCAACACAGATGTGGCATGAAGCAGGATGCAAAATCACATGTGTTTTTAACAGATAAAGCTCAAGGCCTTGAAGAAATTGCCTGCTCCACCTCCAGACTCTCCCCTCGTCCTGCCATTCATTGCCTGCTATGTGTCCAGGTGGCAAAGGGCACCCCAGCCATTTCCTCCTCATAACAAGCCCATGTGGCAGGGGCATCAATGGCTCCCAATCAAAGGATGGGGCACCTGAGCCTTACAGAAGTGAAGTGACTTGCCCCACAACCAGGAAGTGCTGGAGTGCTCACCACAGCACTTCCCTGTGTCTCTGAAAGCAACAACTCAGGAAAGGAGAGCTGCCTGTGAAGCACCATTCTAGGAGTGAGGGGAGTTCCAAATGGGAGGGTCTCAGGCTCCCCTCTCCTCCCCCACCCCAGCTGTGTCACTGGGTTTCATCAGAAGAGTCTGCAACAGTGTTGGACTCTCCTTCTCACACTAAGGTGCTCTGGAGAGTCCCAACAATGCCCGTGGTGGGACCCCACAGAGGGAGGAGCTGGGAGAGGAGGAGACCCTGAGGGGCCAGAGCCCAGGAGTCTGAGTGACCAGCATTCCACTGAATCCAAAGCCCACAGCCCAAAGGAGGGAACGCTGCACAGGGTGGGCAGCCTGGCCTGCAGAGGACCCCAGGGCCCTCCCAGCACTTCCTACCTGAAGTCCTCAGACGCAAGCACCTCACAGTAGTATAGGAGTTTGCACTTGGGGCCAGGGCTGTGAAGAGCCGTCAGGACATCATCCACACCTGGGAGGCTGCAGGCCACGCTGCCAGGAGGGCTGTGCATCTGCCACTGCAGCAGGTAGACCCCAGGCCACCGGGTCACATGGGAGCCCTGAAACACAGCAGCCATGCCCTAAGCCTTCACAGGCTCCCTGTCACCAGGCCTGGAGAATGGGGTCCTCCTCCCTCTGTCCTTTCACCAGTCCAACCCCAAACCCTCTTAAGGCCTCCCAAGGCTATCCTTGCTGTCCCCCACCCACCACCCACTGCACTGTGACCAGAACCTCCCTTTTAACCTGCGGGAGGTGAAGCCCGAGGTGGGGTGCAGCTGCAGGCTGGCAGATGTGGTGAAACACCTGGATTGTGTGGGGCTTTTGTTCTGAGTGGGATTTGGAGAGGTATTTAGGTCACAAGTGTTAGTTAGTTGCGGGGTGCTGAGAGCGAGAAAGCAGAGCATTAGTTGTCATAAGAGCAACTCTGAGGAAGGGCTGAGACACTCAGTGAGAGTGAAGAGTGGCTGGTGCCAGACGGCCTTCTGCTCCCTGCCCTGGGAACCTTCCATGAGAGCTGCCAGTGGATCTGTGTGTGCATGTGTATGAATCTGGGGGACAGAGAGATGCCCATGTTCCATTCCAGACCTACAGTTTCACCACATCAAAAATCTGCATGCTGACCTCAGGATGGCATTTCCCCTGCCATCCATACTGACTTCCTACCCCTCCCGGCACTTGTCCTTCCCCCACACCCTCCCTGCTGCCTCAACTTTATTTTTGCTATTTCTCCACCCCAAAAATAATCCCCCTACCCCCTTTAAGACCCAGCCATTCCTCAAGGTCTTTCATACTGAAGCCACTTCAACTCATGCACAGGACTTGGACTTCAAATTACAACACCCTGTCCTCTCTGCATGAGCATGAGTCAATGTAGTGAGTTGAATAATGTCCCCCAAAATTCACATCTAACCAGAACCTCAGAATATAACCTTATTTGGAAATAGCGTCTGTGCAGTTAAGGATTTAAAGGGTTGATATCCTTACAAGAGAAAGGACAGACAGATTTGAGACACAGAAGAGACAGACAGAGGAGCCAGCCCTGTAAGGACAGGAGCAGAGACTGGAATGATGTGTCTACAAGCCAAGGAATGCCCAGACAATATGTGTATTTCCTGCTGTCTGGCAGAGGTCCTGAGGCTGAAGACCACACTTGGCACATAGTGGACACTCAATAGTGTTTGATGAGTGAATAAGTGATGCAAAGAATGTGAACCTGGATGCTTTCCCCTTCCCGGCAGATGAGAGGAGCCTCCACACGGCTGTAATCCCTGCCAAGGACCCAGCTTTTGTCGATCAGCTGCTCCCGGGGGCCTGGCTTGGGCAACTGCTTGGTGTGGTACAGGCTGAACACCACGTCCCCTCGCAGAATGTCAAAGTCCCAGGTGATGACTGACTCCCCTTCCAGAATTTCTACCGCGACCTGCAGGGAGACAGGTGCAGTCTGAGGGGTCCCAGCCAAGAGTGAAGAGCTGAAAGTGGGAGGACAGCAGCAGGAGGTGTTGTGGGTGCCCACACAGATCTCTTTTGCTGTGTCCACACTCATTCCCCACTGTAGGGAGGGTGGGCTGCTAAGACCCCAGCTGCCCCTTCATCTAAGAATTGGCCTGAGCAAATGGACCCTCCTTTCTGAAACATCTAGGGGGCCCTTCTGCGGTGATCACATTCCAGAGCTCCCTGCCAGGTTAGGCAGGTGCCACGTCTCCACCTGCCCCCCTGCCTTCCCCACCCGAGATTAATCACCAGCATGAGAATCTTTTTTTTTTTTTTTTGAGACGGAGCCTCAAGCTATCCCCCTGGGTAGAGTGCCATGGCATCATGCTCACAGCAACCTCCAACTCCTGGGCTCAAGCAAGTCTCCTGCCTCAGCCTCCCAAGTAGCTGGGACTACAGGC
>CAUYTI010143991.1:0-37577 GCA_963575145.1 Galago senegalensis | reverse complement strand
CCCTTTTTTCATTTGGTTTTTTTGAGACAGAGCCTCAAGCTATTGCCCTGGGTGAAGTGCCATGGCATCACAGCTCACAGCAACCTCCAACTCCTGGGCTCAAGCGAGTCTCCTGCCTCTCCCTCCCAAGTAGCTGGGACTACAGGCACCCACCACAATGTCCAGCTATTTTTTGGTTGCAGCCGTCATTGTTGTTTGGCGGGCCTGGGCTGGATTTGAACCCACCAGCTTAGGTGTATGTGGCTGGCACCTTACCCGCTTGAGCCGCAGGCACCAAGCCGACATAGAAAATCTTGAAAACAAAATGGAAAACACCAATACATGAAATAAAGCCTAAATGTAAACCATATAAAAATGACATTTTTCATGAGTATAGCATGTGTGATGTTTTATAAACATTCTCTAGAATGTTTATAAATGTTTCTCTAGATGGAAAATTCTAGGCTACAAGGCTCCCATCATATGTAGTATCAGTATTAGTGGACTGAGATTTTAATCAGCACACACATTTAGGCTTGGAGTATGAAAATTAATTTTTTTTTTTTTTGCAGTTTTTTGGCCAGGGCCAAGATTGAACCTGCCACCTCCGGTATATGGGGCTACGGGGCCCATGCCTTTGAGCCACAGGGCCCCTGAAAATAATTTGAATAGCAAAATGCAGAATCAGTTCTAGAAAACTGATGCTTTAAAGTAGATATTTGTCTTTATAAAACAATGTCTGTACTCTACAGGGGTTCAAAAGGATCACCACATTTCTTATTACATAACAAAGAGAATGTTACACAGTCTTTGCTTTAAAGATCAAACTATCCCACAAAGACAATTTAATCTGATGTAATGCACATCACTTCCGGCGTGTGTCTTAGAGTGTCTATGGCTAATTCAATACGGTGTGTGCAGACAACAGGGCCCCTTTGCTCCAAGCCTGGAACAATGATATACGTTTGACGGCCTGAAAGTGACTTTGTCAGAAACACTTGTGTTTTCATAAATAAATAATAAAACAACCCTGATAAAAAACTTCATGATAAAAATAAAAGTACCTTTTATCATGAATGTCCAGCAAGTATAAATGATATGGTTATCCTAAGAAAAGCCTCCGGGAAATGTAAGACGTGAAGATATGGGATTCTGTAGAGCAAGCAATAACTCACACTTCAGTACATTTCCTCCCCCAGCACCGCTGCACCAGGCTGGTGTGATAGATTACCCCGCTGTGCACATAGACGATTTATGAGTCCACGTGTGCCATTCCAGTATGATCGAATTATACAAGGGTGAATGAGGCATTCCTCTGATAAATTCCATTATTTCAAGACTTCAATTACAAAGAGTTGAAAATGAATGGCCAATAATCCCTAAATCATTAAAATAAATACTGAGCCCAACACTTTCTCCAGCCCTAGTTATTCATTTCAGGACTTTATAATCAGTAATCTAGCTACAAGGTTATGATGAATTAAAAAGTGGTTCTGCTGTTGAAAGCATTTCAGAGGAGGAAAATGGGTTATTTTGAAAGCGCCCCACTTTCTGCCTTGAATGCATGCCCTGACCCGTGTCTGTTGCTAGTGATTTCAAAACAGCATTCTAGGAAACACAGGTGACCCCAGTGACATAAGGGCTTACTAATGTGTGTTTTACTGACGATTTCTGGGAACTCGGGGTTTGTTCACGTTTTTTAAATTTCTGTTTGACTCTGTTCTGCCTTCCAAGGTGCAACAGTCAACCAAAAACAGTAGTGTCATTCAAAGGGCACCAGAAATGTTTCTATAATCTCCATTAATATTTTTCCTATTTCTCTAGATGGTGACAGGAATTTTATCACTCGAGATTAATTTTTAAGGCCATCAGGTCTCCTGTATTCTTTTTCTATTAAAATGCAAATAGCTAATGAGGGAATTAGTGCCTGAGAAGGCATTATTAATTAACACTCATACAGAGAATTCCTTTATTACATTATATATTTCCTATCTTTTGCAGGTGATTGAGAATAAAACGCTATGGAAATAAGGCACTTTTCAGATATTTGGGGGTCAGTGGCAGAAGAGTCTGGGTGTAAAGGAATGAAGGCACGGTGGGGCCTGAGCAGTGGTTTTAAGGGACTGAACAGTGGGGAAGGAAACTAACTCTCAAAGCCTAAAGCGATGGCCTTTTAATGAGAGGTCTGAAAAGAAAAGACAGGAAATCATGAATAATAATAAAACCTGTCACAATTATGGCCTCTCTAGTGGATACCTCCAAACTCCTTTATCTAGACTCTGACTTTACAACCCATTAGGTCACAATCAAAGCCACGCCTTCTTTAGACATATTATGACTTCTCTCCATTTCATTTTCTATCCTGTGGCCAGTAATCTTTTAGAAACAAAGTTGGCTGTAACACGTTTATGCATGAACCCTTCAATAGATGATTTCTCTGCTTCTCAGCAAGACCCGTAAGGTCCTGTATAATCCAGCTTTATACTTTTTACTCTATTTGACTTAACCACAGATAGGTTCCTCAAATGCACCTCTGCCCTGAACAATCTCTCTGCCGCCTCCACTTTCCTCCTTTACCCACTTTCATCAGTTAATTCTTCTTTGTTCTGCTGTTAGCGTTCTCTGACAGTTTCTACTCTTACCTCCAATCTCCAAGTTCAGGTTTGTTGCCCTTCCTATATTCATAAGTTCTTATTATAGCTGTTATCCCTTTGTATTTTGGATGTACTTTTAACTTGTCCTTATCCTTCACTAAACTGTAACTTCCTTGAGGGCAGATGATTCAATCCTGCCACCATCAGATCTTTAGAGTTTGACCTAGCCCTTGGAACTCAGCAGGAATTACCTAAGAACTGGTTGAATGAAAGAATGAATAAAAGGTATCCTTAGGCTTCAAAGGCAGGGTCTTTGGCCTAGCTCTTTTTTCCCCTTGGGAGGCATGTAACCTCAACACTTTGAGAAAATCAGAAGAAAGCAGACAAAATACTGTAGTTTTAACACTAGCCCTGCCATCTAAAATTGTTCTGCCAATTGTTCATATTTGGCAGAGTTAAAATCATGATACACTGTGTTGCATGAGGATTCCTTGTGTGCTTTGTAGAGGTGTTGAAGTTTCTAGAAATGTGATTTTACTCATTCCTATTTATCAACGTCAGATCTCCCTCACCCCCAATCATAGAAAATTCCCTGTTGGGTCACATTGGGTTTTGGTGGTGGTGGTTGTTGTTGTTTTAGAGATTAGAAAAAACAGATGGCTTCTTAAAGATTTAAGTTTCCACTCATAAGAAATATTATTATTGGAGGGAAGAATAAATGAGAGGAATGTTATGAAAAAGTGAGTAGGAGGTTGGAATGGATTATTTCAGGAGTCAAAGTCCCAGTCCTCTCACTTATTTGCTAGGTGACTTTGGCAAGTCACTTAACCTTTCTATAGGACAGGGACACAATGGTAACTTGCCTCCTGGCCCTTTGAGAGGATTACTACAGGATTAGGCTTTATGGGAGTAGCTATCATTCTTTCCCCTATTGTCTCTAAAAGGTAGGTAATAATGCCTTAGAATGGCCATTTTTCTTTCATCACCTCTTTGTCTATAAAATAGCTTTTTGGTTAAGAGAAGGTGAGTGCATAGTTGTGGCCAATAGTCTAGCCTCTATAAAAAAGAAGAAATTCAGTTTAGTTGAATCAGAGAAGGATTTAAAAAACCCAATAGGTAGTTTTTATAGTTCTGATTTTCTAAACTAAGAGAGGGTTCAGCTAATAGTATTAGTTTTCTCTTAGTTCTTACTTTTGCATGCAAAGCCACATATACCATGAATTTTAAATCAAGATGTCCTCTTTGAACAACTTATTAAGCAACCTATGAAACCATATCCCATTTTGAAATTCTTTTAAGCAGATTTTGAAAAATTATACTTCGAATTTTATCTAGGCAAGAATACTGCGAAACACCCATGAGCTATCAATTTATTTCTACCATATTAGAATGGACGGGTTTTACAGAATGGAGTTTTCAAATTTAACTTACTATATGTCTTTACTATTATTTAAAACTAAGTGAGGGACTAACATTTTGAGTTAATCCCACGTGCCCAGGACTGTGCCTGCTAATTAACATCAAAACCTCAACAGGTTGGTAGTGTCATTCTCATTTCCCAGGGAGAATGTATTAGAATCGCTATCATGGACACATTCATTCATCTTAAAATCAATTTATCTGATTTTGCTACATGGGCACAACAGAGCCAATGGGGATATGTGCCCTGGTGGGGTGATGGTCTTTAGATATACATTTCTAGAATTCTAAGGAAATATCATTTTCAGAAATCCAGTTCTATAATTAAAGCTCCTAAAAATTTCACAGAAGAAAAGAAGTAGTGTTAACAAGAAATGAAAATTCATATAGGAGAGACATCGTTAGTGAGTGTAGGTACCAATGTCTTTTCTCTTTTAACAGCACTAAATTTACATTTTTCGAAATTAACCACATTTATTGAAAAGTGCCAGTCAAATCTTAGCCTACATATTAAAAATATTCAAGGCATACAATTCAATGGATTCAGTGGTGAAGCGTGTTATGGCCTGAATTGTGTCTTCCCCAAAATTCTTATGCTAAAAGCCCTAACACCCCAGAACCTTAGAATGTGAGGTATTTGGAGACAGGGCCTTTGAGGAAGTAGTTAAAGTTAAATGATATCACATAAGAAGAGTGTCCTTTTAGGAAGAGGAACAGACGTGGGGGAAGCATGGCACAGAGGAGAGGTCATCAGAGAAGGGAGCAGAAGGTGGCCACCTGTAAGCTAAGGAGAGAAGCCTCAGGAAAAATTGACCCTGCTGGGAAGTCTTAGACTTCCAGTCTCCAGAACTGTGAAACAATAAATTTCTGTATAAACTATGCAGTCTGTGGTACTTCGCTATGGCAGCCCTAGCAAACTTATCCAAAGTGGAAGATACCAGACAGCATTAGAAAATTTCTTAATTTTTTTTGCCCAATATCACTTTCAATTTTTTTTTTTTGTTTTTTCCTTCCTAATCCTCTATTGGTTGCTTTTCCCACATCAGTGAATTACTGGCGCTTGTCTTTGTCTGTGTTTATTACCTCTATCTGCATACAGCTTAATACCTTACTTTCTTATCTGCTTTATACTCCTATACTAAATGTTCCATTTAAGGGCTACTGTATAACAGTGTTCTTTCTTTCTTTTTTTGATAATAAAACAGGTTTTCAAGCACTCCCAACAATTTTGTTTAAGGTAAGATGGAACTTTCTACCTATAGCACTATCAATAATCTACAACATCTGATGTATACTGGGCATTGACTCCTGTGTCAGGCACTGTGCTAGGTGCTACAGATAAGGTGGCAAATTAATTAAAAAGGTTCCTTGCCCCCTAGAAGGAAAGATGGATAGTAAACCAAATAGCCAACCAAACGGCAGCACCTGTGGCTCAAGGAGTAGGGCACCAGCTCCATATACCAGGGGTGGTGGATTCAAGCCCGGCCCCAGCCCCAAACTGCAAATAAATAAATAAATGAATAATAAACCAACCAACAAATTAACCAAATAATAACTGCAGTTGGGTACAAGGAAATAAATATTAGAGACCTACCTGAGAGTATGTCTAATCTAAGATCGGAAGCCAGAGAAAGAGCTAGTTCTTGTGCATGTGGAAGGTAGGGACAGAGGTAAAATGGGGAAGAATGATCTAGACAGAGGGAAGAGTCAAGGTCTTGAGGCAGGAAAGTGCACAGCTTACAGGAATCAATCCAAAGCTGAAGTGACTAAGTATCATAATTGAATGAGAGAATCCCACGAGAGCTGAGGCTGAGTGAGGACTAGACAAGGGGTGAGGGTTACAGACACAGGTTACAGACCTAGGTGAGGGTCTGGGTTGCAAACTGAATGCAGTAGGAATCTATCAAAGGTTTAAACCAGGTAATCTAATAAAAATGTAGGTTTAATAAATGGAATCCAGATATACATAGTCTTAGAAAAAGGGAGATATGTTTTTGCCCCAAACATAAAATATTGTGGAACAATTTTAAACTTAGTTGGATTATCCACTGCTTAGGAAGAAATCTCCAGGCAACACAAATGTGCACCTGACTGTGCTTGAGAAAAATTCAAGCAGAACAGTTTTCATCTAGTTTTCTGAGGTCAGGAATCTAACCAGGGGATAGTGATGGATTATGGCAGCAAAATATAGACTGGAGCTTTTACCTGCCCTCTCCCTCCCTTACATTAGGGGCCTCTTTCGAGTTGAGACAAGTATGCCAGAAACTTCTGAGTGGTAAGTACTGAGGATGTAACTGTGGTTACAGGTGGAAGGTCTGGGTTGGTTTCTAATCTTCTAGTCTGCCTGCCTCAGATCTTCCCTACGAACTGGCAACACCAGGTGCTTGATAAGCTTCGGGGCAGAATAGAAAAAGTCCTCACTGTAGTACGTTTTGAGACCCCCTTCTTCTAATGAAGAAGTTGCTTAAAAGCCAGTAAGACTTTTAAAACTTCATGGAATTAGGAAGGCAGCAGAAATCCTCCCTTGAATCACAGTTTATTTATTCAGCTTATCTGACATCAGAATCAACCATGACGTAGTGTTGCATTCATCTAGCATCCGACTATTTACAAACAAATCAGTTTCCCATCATGTTAAGTAGTGAATATAGGGTAGCAGACCCTCACATAGAAGTAATCCGGAGTGTGTCTGAATAATGCCCCAAATAGCGCTTGTGATAGAGGACAGCTGTGAGGCGTCTGTCCGCAGAGCATCTCATGAAGGGAGCACAGGTGAGGAAGGGAAGGGTGGGGTGCAAAGCAGACAGGACCTGTGTCAGAAGATTGGCGTGCAAGCCCTTACTTGCATGTGACTTCAATGTCTTAAAGCTCTTATTTATTTATTTGTTTTGCAGTTTTGGGCTGGGGCTGGGTTTGAACCTGCCACCTCCTGTATATGGGCCCGGAACCCTACTCTTTGAGCCACCGATGCAGCCCTTAAAGGCCTTATTATCTTATCAGTGAAACAGAGATATCATCCCCCCTTAATCTAGGACTAGGATGAGCAAATCAAGCAGTATGTGCAGAAGGGCCCCATAGTTACGGAAAGCTTCATAACGATGAAATTTATTATTCTTACTTGGGCTGTTGTGATGAGATAAAAGAGACTGAAGACAAAGTTAATGCCCTTTTTGAAGATTGCAATTAAAATGAGAATCACAACTCAAGGAACAACATATATAAAAATTAACGTTAATAATCATCATTCCTATTACTATCATGTCCTCAAAATATTTCTTACAATGAAATAAAAATACTAGAATAGGATATGCAGTTTTCAGCAGATATATCCATGAAGGACACGGTGTGAAGGAGTTAGCCATAGCAGCTTTCTGGAGGGCATGAGTTGATGCAGGGCAGTGACTGTGAACTTGAACAACGATAGTTAAAATCTCTGCCCCACTGCATAGAGACTGTGTGACTGTGAGAGGGTCAGGTAAACTCTCTGAAATGATACCTTTACTTATCTAAAAAATGGGGAGGATTATATTTATTGCATGGGGTTATTCTAAGAACTAGGAGAATTAATGTAAATGAAGCTTCTAACCCAAAGCTTAGCATGAGTCAGGTGCTTTGAAAAATAATAGCTATTATGCTTATTACCATTATTCTATATCTCACTATAATTGAGTGATGGGAAAGCATTATAGCTATAATGATGATAAAGGCGGTGGGAGCTCACTACATTACCTACGCCATCATGACAGGTGTGAGGAATGGTTAGGCCCTGATTAAACGTAAGGGGAGGGAAGAAAGAATGAGAAATTCGAAAGAGAAGTGGGAATGTTTGCAAAGAGAAGAAAAAAGACTATGAGAACTATGGGGGGCTCAGCAATTAAAATGGAATTTGTTTCATTGATTGGTCTTAAATTCTGCTTTGTTTTAAAAATACAGATCGCATGTAGCTTTCATCAGGCAGATGTGTGGTGTCTCTGCTGAGAGTTTTATTGTCTTAAGTGACCATCAAGTCAATATGATTAATTCTGGTAGTGACGAACTCTGAGATTTTCTCTTTGGAGATTTCTTTGTTAACAACCTTAATTAAGAAAAGGTCAAAGAAGAGCTGTAGAAGTAACTGGAGTGTGCTCAGAATTACAGGGAGAGGACACAGTGTGAGGTCACATCATTGCCTTATGTCTGAATCTCTATCAGCTGAAGTCTTCTGGGAAGATGCAGTGTTTTTGCAATTCAGTGTTTCGTTCTGTCTTTTCAGCTACCATATAGTGTTGGGGGACCCAAATCTCTGAGAATAACATTAAAGCAATGTCATAGTTATGAGAGGCTGAGAACCTGTATACTAGTTAATGTTTTATAGCTCAGAAACCTTGAACAAAGAGATGGGCTTAGGTCAACTGGAAAGAGTGCATTTTTGTCTCCTTAAAGAGTAGGATTTAAGATAAAATTCAACTGGTGTACTGGTTAAGTAGTTTTAAAAATACAAATTAAGACAGATATCTATTAAAATTAATGCATGTCCATCAATTTGACAGTGCTAAAATCATCTCACGTACTAATCTTGCAAAAATAGCTCCAGGAAGCAGCAATAGGAAGGAACTTTGGAAACGTACAAAAGAAGAGGAAAGAGTTCTAGAAACAAAGTGGCTGATAACATCAAGTGCTGAGGTCTGTCAGATGCCTGGGTGAATAGAGGAGAGGAGACCTGCTATGCTAAAGGTGAACGACTTCAGTGGAATTTTGACCCCTGGATCATTTAACAGTTATAATGGCAGAAAAATCTATGGGCCCCTAGTTTAGAAGAAGCTAGAGTTGGTAAGCAAAACTGAACTATTTCCGAGGAATTAGTTTGCTAAATACCTTTGTAAAGCAGTAGTCTAAACTCGATTGACAGATCCATATGATAAATATATTGTCTGTTATTTTACTTTCAAATTGCAAGTGCACATTTATTATTAGAATCGAGTCGCTTTAACCAATGGAAGGAATCTTCTATGGCACAATTAAAACAGAGAAAAACTTTATGGAGGCCTTTATCTGAATATATAGGGCTTTTTGAATGCCTGTATTTAACACGTTGGAAAGTAAGCTTTGCATATTTGGGGACTTGCCAGCAGGCTCTATCAGGAGGGCTACTTGGAAACATTTATAAATAACAGAATTATTGAAAGACAATTTTCCCCACTGTTACGACTGTTAAAGAGATGATTTCCATTTTATGATCCCATCACATCACATTTTCTCTCTTTCATGTCTGTCCTCAGTGTGATGAAGCACTGTTTTCTAGATCACCAGAGATATCGGTGTCCTTAGAATAAGACAAATTATTGCATTGTCTTCCTGTGGTAATCTGATGTGACACATGTAGCACAGAACTGCTTAGTGGGAACCATCCTTATATTCACCTGAATGCTAATATTTAGCATGGCTCCTGTTTACACACGTGTTCCCTTTAGGGAAGTTATAAACAAGGATATGAATTCTATGGGTCATTGATGGGAAGTATCCAAACTAAGGTCACCCAAGGTTTCTTAATTGAATCAGTTAAAAAGTGCCTTCCTGACACCATTGCTAGCCAGTGGCCTTGTCTCTTGCTGAGACTGCTTGTCTTAATAGCAGACTGTTCCCCTCTCTAAGGACAGTCAAGCAGCCCGACCTGCACTAACCATGCTGGGTGGTTCCGGAGCATGTTGACATACAGCCCGATGAGAACATGTTCATCGGCCAGCCTGTCTGCCACATTCAGGCTGTACTGTATCCTGGAACAGGGCAGGAGGAAAGAAAGGGCGTTGTTAAGAGCGGTGCACGTAAACAAGCAGAGAAGGCGGGAGTGAGTTTTTGGTAGGACGGGCATTTAGAAAACCAAGCAAGTAAAGGAAGGGTAGTAGGCGATGTTCTATGATAAAAAACACAAGCAAAAATCCAAGCAAAGAAATCCACAATTCCACTTCACTAACTTTAAGAATACAGACTTCCATTCAGATTAGATAATACTTTTAGAACACAGATTTGCATTCATTCTTCCACTGTTAGGCCGAGGAATTCATCCGTACAGTAAACACACTGAAATGGATTGCAAGAGAAGAGATTAGGGATCCTTCGGAAAATCAGATCTTCAGCTTAGTCATTTTAAGAAAAGGGAAAGAAAACAGGGCAAGTGAATAACAACACAGATGTGTCTACTGGAAATAACTGCTTGGTGTTGTTAATTGGGTTACGATAGAGCTGCTTTTACGAAATCCAAGATGGCCTTTCACACACCAAACATTTTTTTGACAAGAGAAATCTCCATTTTTAGTTGAGTTAATTCAGGGTTCCAGTACACTCTGGCTTGAACTTACCCTTTGCCCTTCAGAAAAGCCGGAGCAGCCCTAGCCAGCAGTTTGTTCTGCTCTACTTCACTGTCCTTGGGAGGAGAGCTAGTTAATAAGACGGGAAAGCCAAGAAGAGCGTAAACACGGCAGTGCATTCAAGAATAGAAACCGGCAACAGACACTCCCAACTCTAGATCCAAGCTGCATTTGAAAAGATCTCTTATGGTTTTGAAATGTTTAACATGTTTTCAGATTTCTGCAGCGTTCAACCAGGAGTAGAAACCTGACCTGAGAACCACAGTTATAATTATACCAGCCACGGGATCCCTGATTTGACCTCTGCTCTTTGCTTAACAAGCAAGCATTTATATTCCATAGACCTAGATAAAATGAAAATTCCCTCAACATTTAGCATGGGAAACCCAGGCAATTATCCAGTCGTTCATGAAGTCCTGCCTGCCTTTAGATCCCACCTGAGAAGTCTGCGTCTTTGGCTTTCCCCACATCTTCTGACTTTTTGTGTTGAATAGAAAGATTTGAAAATTAGAAGGGGAGACATTCACAGCTGAGGGAGGACAGGTGGTCCCCACAAGCTCTGCTTTCCATGATGGCAGAACTAGCCACATACACCTGCTAGTTCAGCAATGGTTATCCCAGGTCAAGGCTAAGTGGTAAAGGCACAGTTTAAACAAATCACAATTCCCACCCCACCTGCCAGGACTTGACACATTACTGCCCCAATAAAATCTGTATTTGAAAAAGAAAAACTTGTCTAAACATAGCTACCATACTAAAAGTGCTTTACCACTCCAAGGAAGAGTCACCGGATTTTGATGCTACAAAGAAAAGTTTCAGAGAAACCATCTTACATAGTCATAGCTCTTCTTTTTATATTAAGACATACTGGCAAATATAGTTCCATCACTAAAGCAAATTCTTAACATTTCATTAAGAGAAATAGTTTTAGTCACTTAAATGACAGCTTTAAAGTTTAAAATAGAGTTTTATTAAAGTACAAATAGAGAAATAAGTAATAATTAAGTGTGGCCAAGGCAAAGTCACACAAGATCTACCATAATGAATCGTCATGTTTCATCGAGAAGTATGTTATTAATTCTTAGGATTGGTAATGTGTTTAAAGACAGTTTGCTCCTTCGTAGATTAAATAAGAATTTTCCCTACATATTGATGAACCAAAACTATTCCCCCTCCCTTCACTGAAAATACAAAAAATCATGTGAGTTTATTAGAATACCAGATGTTTAGATACTGGCATCTCAATGATGAGGTTTTGCCACAAAATTTCAAGAAGCTATAAATCAATTTTCTATGTACAGAGGATGCCAAAAAATGTACACATATTTCAAGAGAAAAAAAACTGTCCTATTCATGTCTATCTCGTGGTGATGCTAGCATTTATTTGATTCACAACGCCTCTTGAGTGAACATCATACCACACACTGCTACCATAAATCAATTCAACTTCAAAAAGCAATGCGTAGGCAACATCTCTTAAAATGTATATGTGTTTTTTGGCACCTCTGCCATATCTACACAGACACACACACATATATATCTATAATGGCATATAAAGTCATAAAAATCTTAAAAACTTTTAACTACAAGTTTTAAGGTTCTACTACAAGGAGTCACTCTTTTAGAGCATGAAACACTAAAAAATAGAAATTTATTAATGAATATCATGGTGGAATTCAGCAGAATTCCAATTATGTTGGAATTTTTGATGTGTAATAGTTTTTAAGATTCCTTAAATAGTAAAGTCTCTGTTAAAACGTAATATCAAATTTGGTTTATAAAAAAAGGTCTAAATCTGAGTAGGCATTCCTGTTTCTTAAATGAATTACATTTTCATTCAGCTTTTCAGGAAGGCATCTGCTGCACAAGGTGTTGCCGTACTTAAATTTCAACTGCACACAAAATTGACTTCAAATATAGATTAGATTAATGTTCTAGGAGAATTTACTTTCTTGATGACCTTGATTTTTTTCTTAGCATATTGATCTCCACCTTCTAAGACTATGAAATCAGCATATCAGGGCCAAACGACCACCTGAAGCCACGCTAGCTGCTGTTTTCCGTGATGTACCATTATCAGCCAACAGCACTGCCAGCCTCATCTACTGAAGCTTCTTTGCACATGTTCATTATTTCATGTTGCCCAATATCTGCCCCCCAACTTTTTATTAGCAACTTAAGATGATGTATCTATTGCATAATTGATTTTAGATGCTTACAAAACCATCCAAAGCTCTGCATGAAATGTTTACCATTCTTCTCTTTAAACGATTTCCCTGCCAGTTATAGTTCTTTGCTCTTTGAATCCTGTAAACTGTAGTGATTCTTCTTTAAACCAAAAGCCTAAGAGTTCCACATCCTCTGATGAGCAAGACAAGAAGAAAGAGCCAATAGAGACAATAAACACAGGAGGGTTGACCCCAAAGATGTCTGGTGCAAGTTACTCTGGTGAGGTTTTGTGGGAAGAGGATGAAGTGTGGCTAAAGGCCCAGAAGTGCGGTTCCACCATTAGGTCACCAACAAAGCACAGGCACGTAGTACCCCTGCTGACATTAGGGCTGTGCAGGGCCGGGGTGGGGACAAGTGGGAAACTGGCCAGATTTCCCTTTAGATTTCCCTTTGGGGGACATATTCCTTCTTTTCCTTCAATTCTTTGGGCCCCTCTCCTCCATCCTCCATTCTACTTGCCTGTCTCACCTCTGCTCTTCTTTTTCTTCCTTCTTCTGTCCAGGCCCCCTTCTCCCTTACAGGGACAAGCCGATATTCTATGTATGTACATCTCTTTTACTTTTGTTATCATTTTCATTGTATTGATCTCTGCCAGTGTTGGTGTGAAGGTATCATTTAGATCCTTTTATTTTCCTTTCCCTTCTCACATGAATTCTTGGGAAAATTCTTCAAAAATATGGGGTTACATTATGCACGTTTATGAGTTTGTGGAAATAAACTATTTTGTTTGGCCACGGCTTAAAATTTCTAGTGCCAGGAGCATGTCTGCCTTTTGGTGCTCACTGTTTACATAGTTCCTGTACTTCCTAGAGCTAGCCTCAAATTATTTTCCCTATCCCCTGTTTCTGGGAAGCCACAACAATGACCCTATATAGAGAGAAAGCCAAATACATGACAAAAACAAGACAAAAATAGTCACTCTGTGGAAATGAAATGGGTCGCGAACTTAGAAAGTTGATGGGGAGACAGGTTTCATTTAAAACTTGGGTCTTTAAAATCTTTTCACTTCAAGTGCTTTCTACTGGAATCTCTTCTGCCACTCACAAGGAGCTTGAAGAGGAGAATCAAAGTGAAAAAAATGTTCTCCTGATTGTGAAGGTAGTGATTGCTATGGTGTGACTATTCGACCCTTTCAAACCTCCTGTTGAAATTTGATCCCTGATATTGAAGGAGGGGCTTAATGAGCAGTGTGTGGGTCATGGAGGCAGATTCCTTGTGAATGGGTTGGTGCCATCTTCATGGTAATGAGTTCTCACTCTCCCAGTTCCAATGAAACCTGGTTGTCACTGGTGCATCCCCACCATCACTTGCTTCCTCTCTCTCCATGTGATCTCTGCACAATCCAGTTCTCCCTCACCTTCTACCACTAGTGGAAGCAGCCTGAAGCCTTTACTAGAAGCTGAGCAGATGCAGGCATCATGCTTATTGCACGGCCTGTAGAACTGTGAGCCAAATAAATCTCTTCTCTTTATAAACTACTCACCCTCAGGTATTCCTCTTTAGCAACACAAATGGTAGTATATGGTGATCCCTTCAAAGAAATTTATTTTCACGATATTTTATGATTACTTTAGATTTTAAAACTTTCATCTTATAGTCTGGAGGTTTGCAAGGAGAAATTAAGTGATATTCCCAACTTATGTAGACTTTAGTCTCAGGCACATTGGAACCTATTTCTTTCCTGAGGATCGAATGCTTTTGGGGTATCAGTGTACTCAAATGCAACAACGGTTTTATATAACTCTAGCTCAAGCTCTGCAAGCGTCTACTTGTTCTACATGCCCTGTCTTCAAATCAAAGTGCATTCTTTCTTTCAACTTCTGAATTTGGGGACTCCTTGGTGCTAAACTTGACCAGGGGTAATATGTCTTTTCTAATCTCAGTCTCAAGGAGAAGCAAGACTACCACATCAAAAATTATATGTACATACATCTCATTTTCCTATTGTTGTCTTTTTCTTTTCTTTAAGCCCTTGCCAGTGTGTAAGCAAGTGTGTAAAGCATACCCCTTTGTACTTGATTGTCATTGACAGGTGTGGTGACAGCCATACCTTGGGGAGTATGACATGGCACCTTTTGAAGTATGTGTGCTCTGCTGAAAGAAAAATTATTATTGCAGAAAGTATTCCTTTCCTAAAAAAAAAAAATCTCAATTTTCTGATTTCTAGTTTAGATCTCTGGAAAGTAGCCTATCTAAAGATAAAGAAAATTCTTTCAGTGTTTTTCATAGATACACACACACACACACACACACACACACACACAATGATACAATGGTTCTGGAAAGATGGAACAATTTCCAAAATATTTCACATTTATTTATTAAATTCTCCCCTTAGTTTTAAAGCATAATGAACAATATCAGTACTTTCAGTACTGGAAACATTTTTGGGGTGTCCTAAGGTAACAACATTACACATAAATACTCCCTGAATTTTTGCCTAAACTTAAAATATCTTTTTTTTTTTTAAAACCACTTATGCTTATGTTGGGTTACTAGAGGCCTTAATCAAAGGTTATTTTTTCTTTTATTGAACATGATCTTTTAAAGGCCTGACTGCAGTCTTACAGAGAAGCAATACTACATAAACAAATTACATTCATGTAGAATAATCATTATCACAATGGTTAAAAGAAAAACAATATTTGAATGGTAGCAAATTAAGAACAAGTATTTTAATTTGTATTGATTCTAAAGTCGTTGATAAGCATATGTGGTGCTTGTATGAATGAGTTGTAAGGTGGCTCTTTCCTTAGCTAACTACCTGGTGTGAGAAAGTTTTGCTTCTCATCTTTACTAACAAGATCATCATACTAATTTCAATACAATAAAGAGCCACAAATCAGTTAGGTTAAGAGATTATTTCTTGAAAGATTGCTTCTCTTTTCCTCTTTAGCTTTCAATAGTTTAGATCTGAAATATAAAATGTTTACTACATGCAAATCAGTAGACAAGCATGAAAAAGTAGATTAGTGTCTCAGTGGGAAAATCAGCTGTCATTAATTCAGGTTAGTGTGAATGTTGAACCATCCTAAGCAGGTACTAGGGAAGAAATGAGAATTCTTTAGTCATACAGTGTGGTTCACTGTACTGACTATCTTATCCCCAGATATCATCAAGCCATACCAATTGTATTTTTGCCAAGAGAGCCTCTAGGAAAGTTTTCTGGGGATAGGCATGCACAGAAACCAACCAAAGCAAAAATAAAAATAAAAAGCCAAAGAATAAGTATGGGTTTTTGAAGAGGAGGGGCAACTGTGGTTTTAGTTGGGTACTAACATTTTAGTATAGGAAATTGTTAGAGTTGAGTGTGAAGACTGGTTTAATTTAAGTTGGAAGAAGTTCTAGCACATTAGTGAAGATCTAGGGCCACATGAAGTAAAGAATTATCTGTAGAGAACGGTGATTTCAAATGTCATAAAGTTTCACAAAATATCCCCAGAATGTTTGAAAAGTGAGAAAATCTTCATGGTACTGCCAGATATTGACTTGAAAATTTAGATTTCAATGGCTAAATTCAGTATCTCAATTTTAATTTTAGTCACTTTTGATTACCAAATCATAAATATTTAAAACTTTGAACATTTTATTAGTAAGTCGGATTAAAAGCC
This sequence comes from Galago senegalensis, assembly GCA_963575145.1. NCBI lineage: Eukaryota > Metazoa > Chordata > Mammalia > Primates > Galagidae > Galago > Galago senegalensis. Next base: position 21,401 of record CAUYTI010143991.1, on the reverse strand, counting down.
TAGGTTTTTAGTAAAGAATTTTTGGGAGAGTGAAAGTGTTTGAAAAAAAAGAAAAAGACATTGTGAATTATAATTTCTTTGATTGTAAACCCAAGTCAATCAACCATCGGCCAACCAGTCGCCCAACAAAAACAACTCCCAATGCTGCTCCCCTGAGCAGAATTAGAATTTGGGGAGAGCTTAGGGTGGGTCATGCGTCTTCCCCATAAGTACTACAGAGCCAAATACAGCATCAGTAATTAACTACTTCTTACTGTGATAAACCAGAAAGTAGCATATTGGATTCTGTTCAATATACTGTACAAATTATAAGCATTTTGAACATCTTTGTTGGAGTGATAAGATCTGAATAGATGCTATATATAGCTGAAGTGATTGCTTTTGTGAGTGGTTCCCCCTTTACAGGTTACAACTATGAAAACACCTTTGAAACCTTTAAGTGATGTTTTTAATATCAGAGGTACAAAAACTAACCATTCATGCTTTCCGAATGTCTTTATTACAGCTGAGGAAAAAGACAGGCCATAGATGAAGAAGCTTATTTTACACTGGAAAGGATTAGTTAACTAAGTAAGGATTTTGGTAAGATAATTAAGATTTTACAAAGGAGACATGATACTAACAAAAATAACAGGTCTTAAAAAGCCCTTGGCTGTGGGAAGTAAAAGGGAGAAAGGGGCCTTTGGGGCCTGCCTTTGTGGTCAGTCCTTGAAATAATATTTGCAATAACACATAATGTGCTCTCATCTATAAGCTTAGCCAATGCTGATGGCCCTACATAGCCCTTGGAGCTCTTTACCTAGTGGTGAAGATAGGTTTCCATCAGTTTAACCATTCTTTCCTACAAATTTATAAGAAAACAATCTGGGTTTAGAGATTCAGTTTATGATCAGTAAAATGAATGAGGTGAATTTGTCATTGAATTCGTTATTTGACCCACATCCTACCTAACTGTTGGCCAGTGTTGCGTACACACATTCATGTGCATCACACCCCCCCCACACACGCACACACACACACACACAGGAAGACATCAAAGGGCTGAGGGAACGTGCCTTTGAGAATTGCTTCTTTTAAGTATGAGAAAAGTGAATCAGACATACAGTTAGTGGACATAAGAGGGTGTGACAGATGGTGGTGGTAACAGAGGTACACACTCATAAACCTGTGTCAGGTAGATTACTGGGATGTCAAAAGACTTCAGAGATATACCCTTTGCCTTCTGAAGATCAAAGTAGTATGCTTGTAAAGGACCCGAGGTGAATAATGGCAGGAGTTTGTGGTGAGGATTCAAGAGTGGTGACTTCACTTCATCCTCATTCTGCTTTATCTTTCTTAGATCTGCCACAATACCTCTTACATGTTCACATGGATGGAGCTGGAACATATTCTTCTTAGCAAAGTATCTCAAGAATGGAAGAAAAAGTATCTGATGTACTCAGTCTTACTATGAAACCAATTTATAGCTTTCTTATGAAAGTTATATCCCAATATCAAGAAAAGGAAAGGGAAGAGGGAGAGGCTGGGAGGGGGGAGGATGGGGGCGAGAGTAATTGGCGGGACCACACCTACGGTGCATCTTACAAGGGTCCATGTGAAATTTACTAGGTGTAAATGTCTAAACATGATAACTAAGAAAATGCCGTGAAGGCTACGTTAACCAGTTTGATGAAAACATTTCAAATTGCATATAAAAACAGCACATTGTACCCCATGATTGTATTAATGTATACAGCAATGATTTAATAATAAAAAAAAAAAGAAACAGAAGAAAGAGAAAAAAAACCAAAGACTAAACAGTCAGACTAAATAAAATAAGGCAAACTTCCTTTCTCAAAGCTGCCCTAATACTGACCAGCATTATCTTGCCTTGCTTAGGTTTTATTTGATTATAAAAAAGGCAGTTGGAGTAGGGTAGGGGTGAGCACAGAGCTCTAGGCCGTACTGCTTTGGTCCTGTCCCAGTTACAGAAAGTATAGAATTTTTAGCTTCTGCCTACATCTGGCACGATGGAATGTCATCCGCTTTAGTAAATTCTCATGGTTAAGAAATAAAAAGTGGGTCACCATCGGTTTTATCAAGTTATAGAAAATAAGCACTGAGAACAAGAACCTAGTTTTGAAATACCTATGCATTAGGAATCAGATTGCCCTCCCCGGGGGAAAACATGGCCCAGACCCAGTGGGATAGAAAGGTGCAAGTCCTCAAGTCTAACTGCAATGCGGTCCAGTCCTATGGCATTGCCCTAGCCTCACCCAGTCCAGTTAGCGCTAATGATCTTTCCAAGAAACTCCTTAATTCTAGAGTCTTAGAAATTGCCACGTGGGGTTTGGCAAATTGTGTGCAAGTGGAGACTTGTCCAAACAAGATCCATTTGGTCCTGCTCGCTGTACATATCTCATATACACTGGTCGGAGGCCACAAAATCAGGAAAACAAGTGGGAAAGAGAGGACAGAACGGAGAAGTCCAGCTCAAGTTGGAAATTCTCAACAGCATCTCATCAAACGTCAGAAATTCAATGCCCAACAAAACACACTACACGAGGACTGTAGTGCCAGAGTAGAATGGCTGTCAGTCTAGCTATGGAACTACCACTACGATTAGCAATGCAGAATGGCGATACTGACCGTGCCCCGTGGTCAAGCTGACTGACATACAGCTTTGGGAGGGAATGCTCTTCAGCCACAGGGCTGGATGCACTTATCCCCTCAGGTAACCTGAGGGAGTCAAACAACGAGACCTCATTAGAACCTCCCCTGGACAGAGCAAGGCCCACTCAGAGGAAAGACATCCAGTGTACACAGCTTTATTGAACAGCACCCTTTAAACAGAAACTGTAAGCCAATCTCTGAGGTCATAGAAAGAATCGCAAGCTTTGAACAACATGTCTGTGGTTCACGGGGAACATTCCAAAGGACTGAAAGTGGGAAAAAAGGGAAACGATCATATTTTGGGTTAATGGGTACCAGGCACCCTGAAGGAACCAGAACAGCTCAAAGCTTTATAGGAATATTTTAGGGTAGAAGTCATGTTATCCATCTAGACGCGTCCACCATAAGCACCGTCCGAGCTGAAATGATATAAAATGACCTTCAGTAAGGGTGGGGTCTGTCTCTGCTTGACAACTGCAGAAAGTAGAGCTTCTTAACAAGAGCACATCTTTGCAAACATCGTGTCGGGTCTTCCCTACAGACTTACACATCCATGTCTTTTACAGACTTCACAGTTCATGATTTTGCTTTGGAAAAAAAAGTGTTGCATGTGCTGGTGGTTCTAAAAAACACTGCTAAAAGGAAGTTACTAAGGACATAAACCAAATTATTTCTCTGTGGACACAGATGCCTCCTCCTTTCCTCTTGGTAATAGACTTAATTTATAGGCTGGAAACACTCTCTGTTGCCTCACTCTGTTTATTACAATTATGGGGAACATCTTCATTTCAGGTTCCTGTTGATGGATAAATACAGGAATTCAGGGGAAAAATCAGTTGTGCTCTTAGCCTTACTGTAGTCAAATCCTCAGTAAGAAGTACCAGGATATCATAGGGAAATGGGCACCTTAAAAGACCAAACCTCTTCAGGGAAAAGATGCATTGTGTGTGTTCCATGAATTACGAGGCCATTTTTTCCTGCTGAAGGGCATTTGAAATTTTATGTTCAATTACTCATTCCAATTTTCCTTACCTTTGTTTCTACTTCCCTGGGAGCCTTCTTCATGCATTTTTGTAATTTTCTGGTGCCTGATGTATGATATTCGATCAAATGACTGAGGGTACGTCCTGACCTTGTGTGTGTCTAATGCTAACTCTTAGAGAATCTCTGGTTCCTTGCTCACATGGGGGTAGGTCTTGTGCAGAAAGATGAGATACATATCCAAGAATTTTTTTTAAAGTTCTTACTATTTTCTGAGTAATTACTTATTGGAAACTATATTTCCAAGTTTGGTCTTCAGCCTTGATGTTTAGGAGCTCCAGGTTTTACCAAGAGGAGGAATCTTTTCTATCTGGAGCTTTTAACAATGAGATATTTCAGAATCTATATAATAACGCCCCTGCGTATTGACATTCCAGTTCTTTGACTTCGACGGACCACTTCAAGTGCTGTGAAAGTGACTCTCGGTGGGGTAGAATGCATGTGTGTCAAGAGTAAAACTGAGACATGCCCCACATTCTTACTCTGGGTAGATCATAAATACAGAAATGTCTATTCCAGAAAGGACATTAATCCCCAAAGCCGCCCTAGCCCTCTTTAAATGAATCTAAACGAATGAAATTGAAAACTTATGATGGCTATTTATAAACTACTTTCCAATAATAATATCCTGTGCTTGGCTTCACTAGAATGTTTTTCTTGCCAGAAAATCATGACTCATTACCAAAGAAAGGGCTTCTTTTAGAATAGGATTGGAACTTACCTCCTGGTAATAAAAGGGCTTCCTGAGGAGGGAACAGAGTGGGAGAACAGGGTATCATTCATGCTGGTGACAGGTCTGGGAGGCCTAAAACAAAATAGAGTGTGTATGGAAAGTTACAACCAATAAAACTGACAAACTGAAAACTATCCACCATCCCTCGAGGAAAGGGGATGGGAAGATCAGAATTCTATCTTGCCCAGCATCGACCTGAAAGTTTACATTTTCTAATTAAATTCTTCAAGTGTTTTGTAGTTACATTACTTTGAGAATACCCATATATCATATCTCAGTTAAGCATTGGGAGGAAGATCTGTGGACACCTCAGAAATGTTTATCCATGAGCTTTGAGCTTTGGCATTTCATTGAGTCATACTCTCCAATGGAACAAGGATTTTTAAAGAAAGCAGTAACTTTATGTGCACTGCCTCTCAGAGGGAGAAGCCATGAAAACACTATCATCACCACCTTCATCCTCTCGGAAAGAGAAGGATTCCTGAGGCTTTGAAAACTTTCTTCTGTCTTCTTCATGACAATGACCCTTTCCAACAGGCCTGGTCTGGAAGGACACAGGCTGCAAAATCATACTGGGCCTTATTTTCCCATTGTTCTAAGTGAAGATGCAATTAACCACCACAAGGATTTATTATAATAAATTTCTTTTATTTGGGTGAGCCATACGATAGGGTATGTGGTGCAAAGCATCCCATAACTTTTTTCTTATGATGAAAGAAAGAAAATAGGATTTAATATTCCTTAGAATTTTCCATGGTTCTAAACACCAAGTGGATAGGGTCTGTCTTCTGGGGTCTTATTTTCATTTCATCCTATCATTGTTTTCCTATCATGAAGTTCTTGATTCAGACAATAGAGCTGAGATCCCTTTCTTACCTCCAAGAAGTTTTTTGTCTTCTTTAGATTCAGTGTAAGATAGTAAATGGTGATATGAGATAAAATTTAGAGGTCAGAAGATGGAGGATGAGGCAGGGCCTCATTCTGAGTCAGGGGAAATTTTAATTTCACTATAATTCCATACTTGACTTCAATAGTATAGAATCTTCTGGAGATGAGACATTACAGTAGCCTATACAATAAGTTTGTATTGCTTTAAGAGCCAAATTTGTAAATGGCATTACTTTTACCTTAGGGAACTAGAGTTAGCTGAATTTCACAATGAAGAAATTCTGGGAAAACAGTAGACTTGTTTATTCCAATGTACTTACTGGAGTGGACGTGATGCTTTGCAGGTTTTAAAAATGCCAGCACTGTATGCAAAAATTCCTTGAAACTTTTTTCTTGGAAGCTGGTGCCAAACTGTGTGCTGAGATTTTCTAAGACACTTATTTGTTGGATGAGATCGAAACAGCAGATTCACTATTTCATCTACTCTAGATAGAAGATCCGCAAACAAGCTCGTGTTCCGCATTACTTATCTCTGAGGCAAATGAGCAACACAAGCCCAGTTTAAATCTAATTCTGTCTTAGGTTGGACAGTTTCGCTTTATAGGAATCATGCTGATTTTACATGAATGTCTTCTGTGAATTATGACAAGTTTGGTCCATCAACTTTTAAGGGAATTCAATAAAATGTCTTCATTGTAGCTTTTCAGAAGGTTGAAAAAAAATAAACTTGGCCCCATTTTTCTGAGTTTCTTTTTTCTTAACTTTTGTAACTTTCTGCATCTCTAGGAGATGAGAAAACAAGCGGACCTGGAATGCTTTCCAACTCACTTCGCGAATGTACTCTATTGAACCTGGTCACTACAAGGCCGAAATCATGGTTTCTTAGCAAATGGTTTCATGTTCACCATTGAAACTTCCAACTTGGGACACTAGAATTGCTAACTTTGACACAAAATGACAGCTTTCAGTGAGGCTGAAGTTCCTATTTCCTCCATCATCAAATGGCAGGTTACTTTATCCAATAAATAGATCACATGGGAATTTTAACATATTTACTTTTATGAAAAAGAAATATCTCTGCAAGATGAAGTAAGTTACAGGGGCCTACAAGGTTTTCTTTATGGGTAAGGTCTTCACAGGAAATAGTTTTTATAAAATTGGCAACTTTCTCTTAAACCAAAGTGTTCAGCACAGGCAGAATAAGGCTCAAACTAGCCTTACGTCACTCACTTGTTTTGTGTCTTATAACCACATAAGTCCTTACGAGTACAATGGGGACTACTGAACTACTTACCAAGTATCACTTTTGGCAGCAAAACAAAACAAAATGAATAGAATAGAGACTGTTAATCATGGTAACATTTATAAGCAATACAATAGCTGAGAGCAAACGCCAAAATACCAAAAGGTCACCACCTGCTCATTTCTATTTAAAGACTTAATCGTGATTGGCAGCGCCTCTCTACTGCTTGGGTATAAACATCCCTTGGGGACAGTAAAGGAATGGCATTTTCTGTGTGTCACCTGCTTCATTTCCATATGCAAGTGTGTGTGTGTGTGTGTGTGTGTGTGTGTGTGTGTTATGTATGAGAGATACAGTAGTACCACAACCTGATTAAAAATCTCATCCAATCTTTTACTGGATCTTAGGCTACTTGTAAAATGTCAGTTTAGTTACACAGACTGTGCCATATTTTTGCCATTTTTCATGTTTAAAAGCTGGAACTGGTGACTTCAGTAATAAAAATATTTTCTAATTTAGGGCAGTGCCCATAGCTCAATGGGTAGGGCACTGGCCACATACACCCAGGCTGGTGGGTTTGAATCCGGCCTGGGCCAGCTAAACAACAATGACAACTGCAACAACAAAAAAATAGCTGGGCGTTGTGGTGGGCACATATAGTCCCGGCTATTCAGAAGACTGAGGCAAGAGAATCCCTTAAGCCCAAGAGTTTGAGGTTGCTGTGAGCTGTGACACTGTAACACTGTAGCATTCTACCAAGGGCAACATAGTGAGACTCTGTCTAAAAAAAAAAAAAAAAATTGACTTGCTATTCTGAAAAGCTGTCCTTCTATCTGAGTCTCCCCAATAGCTAACACTATAGGCATGCACCACTACAACTGGCTAATTTGTAAATTTATTTGTAGGCTGGCTCCACCCCCTGGTCTCCATACCCAAGTGACGGGATTATAAGTATGAGCCGCTGAGCTTGGTCATATACTTTAAAATTAGAAGTCTTAGAATATCCCCATCAAAAACCCCAAGAGATCCATGAATGCCGTTCATCAAAACAGCTTTTGGATAAAGAAACCAATATGGAAAAATTTCTAAGGCTGAAAATAGAAAAAAATATTCGGTTCTCATACAGATTAGACATTCTGCATCCAGAGATTTTTGTATATCATTTCAACAATTAAAGATCTTGTACAACTTACATTTTTAAATGAAAACTTTCACCCCGGAGAAATATATTATTAGTGAGTCCTGATAAGCATTTTGATTCAGGACTCTTTTTAGAATCAGATTCAGTACATGTTCATTTTCTCAGAAAAGGGCATATTTTGTACAGAATCTTAAGGAAATCTTCAAATTTCTCCATGGAAATGAAATGGAAGAACCTATTGTGTAGATATTACCCTCAGTTCATTCAATGAATAACAGCTCAGATCATCCTGTTCCTAGAACTTCAAAATTAAAAAAAAATTATTTATTTATTAGGGACAGAGGTCTTGGCTTGCTTTGTTGGCCCAAGTTAGACTTGAACTCTTGGTCTCAAGTGATCCTCCCATCACCCAAATAGTTGGGAGGACAGGCACATGCTACTATGCCTGGTTCTATAAGTAAAATTTAAAAATTATTACTCACTAGTCAATTAAATAATTCTGTCTCTCACACACATAACACAAATCATGAGTACCTGGTACTACCTGGTACAAGGCCCTGGGCTGAGTAATACTCCAATGAGACTCACCGTGAAACAAACTTTTATTTCACTGTGGTTTACTTTTTTATTATTTCTGGAAGCAGGCAGCAGCGTCCTCATTCCTGTCTATTGCAAAGCTCCTAGAGCCAGGTGTTTGCATCCACTGTCTATCTTTATCCTGCCCAGCAGCTCAGATTAAAGACTGCGCTCTTGGGGTGAATCTCCTAGCAGAGCTGGTGGAGAGAGATTCCTGGCTGAGCACAGAAAGCACAGTTTGCTTGCATTTTGTCGTGTTCATTCACTAGCAATTTAGGGATTGTCTCTAGTTGGCTATGAGGAGGAAAGTCAAAACCTAAATAAGAACAGCTCCTACGAGGTAGATTCTGCAAGTGGTCAGCCCTTTGGGAATCTGCCCAGACTTATTTATCTTCGGCTTATTTTAAGGCTTAATTTTGCAAGCATAATTTCACTAAAACCACAGTCTACAGAATTTGTTTACTTTGGTTTCTAGACGCTCATGCCAACAAATTAGCTGAGAAACAGGAGTCTCCAGATTGCAAATATTGTTGAGGTCAGTGACCCCTCAAAAGACGCTAAAGAGCAAGCAAAACAATGCCCCGGAGTATTCATGCACTGCTCAGAGGCAGGACACAGTGTCAGTCATTTGATGGTATTTGGGTAGGTCCATCTGAGGACAGAGGTGGATTGGTCAGACCCTTTCACAAGGGGCCTATTCTGTATGGCACCTTTTACGGATCATATCCTGAACTTCCCAAAGCATGAACTTTGCATGGGTGAATTCCTAATATTTGGAGGTCTGACCCATCTACCTAGTTAACATGCAAACATAGGCCCTCAGGTGCAGTAGGTCCCACTGAACTGTCTTTATAGCCACACGAGGCAGCACCTAGGAAGTAGCCTGTGACTGCATTAATTCCTGATTGTGCACAGAAGCATATAATGAGCTGCTTTTTCCTCTGAGCCCAGGAAATGGTTTCTTCTAGCTAAGCGCCCTGTTATCTTGGTCATCCAGGTAGGAGAGCATCTCCAAAGCAGGAAGCTTGTGGGAGGGGTGGGGACAGGTGGCAGCACCATTCACTGGCCCAAAGTCACACATAATTTGGACCAAATATTTTTTTTGATGTTCTGATGAATTTTACTACCAATCCCCCCTCTTCTACCTTCCCCTGCCATAAGTTTTCTAAAGTTATGTAGCTTGGGATGAAAAACCAAAGTGATTTCTAGGTTGGTTGGCATCTTTAAGATGATTGGGTCTGCAGAGAAGTCAAACAAAGCTTATTTATTTATTTTTTTATTTAAGACAGTGTCTCACTGTGTTGCCCCAGCTAGCATGCTGTGATGTCATCATAGCTCACAGCAACCTCAAACTCTTAGGCTCCAGCAATCCTCCTGCCTCAGCCTCTCCAGTAGCTGGGACTATACAAGCATCACAACACCTAGCTAAGTTTTCTATTTTTGGTAGAGAATGGGTCTCACTGTTACTCAAGCTATGTCCAACTCCTGAGCTCAAGTGATCCTCCTGCCTTAGCTTCCCTGAGTGCTGGGATTAGAGGTGTAAGCCACTGTGCTTGGCTGAATAAAGGGCTTTTGTATTTGAGACTTGAAACATCATATCATGTTAGGCCATAATACCGTCTAAGTATTTTTTTTTTTATTACAGCAATTCTACTGATTGTTAGCTTTCAATATATGGACCCCACTCACATCTGCTTTTATTTTTTATTTTTTTTGCAGTTTTGGCTGGGGCTGGGTTTGAACTCACCACCTCCGGCATGTAGGGCTGGCACCCTACACTTTTGAACCACAGGCGCTGCCCACTCACATCTGCTTTTATAACTAAGCTACCTGAATACTTTCCTCCTTCAGTGGAGTTACATTAGAGATGCATGCTTTCCTTGTACAGTGGGACGAAGCACAGTAGACCTCGACAAGGAAACCTTATAGTGACATTACTCTGATTCTTTCTTTTAAGACAACTAAATTTTAAGACTTGGTTCCTGCCAACTGATATGAAATTGCCTTCGTGTAGATCTAGACCCCTTTCAGGGAAGGAAGACATCTCTTAATCTGGAGGTCAGAGATACTCACACGATGTGAGCCAAGTTGAGTGGCTTCTCAGGCTGATCTGGGAACATGGGGTGCAAAGGCTCACGGCTGGAAGCACAGCTCAGGGACTTGCTTAATGCATTAGTCAACTTCTTAGCAGGAGATTTCTAGAAAGAAGAAGAATGGTAGAAGTGACGAGAACTAACGTTGATGCAATATTTTATCAATAGTGCTTTTCAGACCATGCATTCATTCATTCATTCAATCATTCAAGAAGTCCTTTCTGAGTGCCTACTCTGAGTCTGGAAGTCTGCTCACTGCTGGGAGGAGAAGGCTCGCTACCTCCTGCTGCTCAGCCTCAGCAGATATCACAATGAATGGAAGAAGTCTGGGGACTCCTGAGCTGAGAAGGAGTCCTTTTGACAAAACTAAGGAGACTGTGAAGGTCTTTCAAGACAGAGAAAGGAGAGAGCCCTTTTGGAGAAGAAGGTTGGGCACATCATCAAAGTCCTTATTGTGGCAAGTCAAGGACTGTGTCTTTATCCCAAGACGGAGGGAGACGATGAAAAGTTTAAATTACAGGTGACAGCATCAGATTTGATTCTACAAGGATCGCTCCCAGTTAAGAACACAAAATGGTTTGTGAGGGGATGAGAATGGAAGAAAGAAGATGAGCAGGAGGTTTTTGCAGGAATCCAGGTGCAAGATGTGTCAGATGTAGTGGGACACATCCAGTTAGAGGTAAAGTGAAGCTCCAGTCTGAGTCTTTACAAGTTAAAATTCACGTTCTTTCCAGAGCACAATGCTACTTTTTTTTCATTTAGATTGGTGGGATGTTCAACTTCATATTACACAGTCAGAATTATAAAAGCCTACCACATGTAATAAATCTTTGAGCAAAATTTTCCCTCCCATAAGAAGCCATTTATAATTTCATCACATTTTTTGCGCCTAGAGCCCATAGCTGGTAATAAAATGAAGTGATTTCTGCCCTCTTTATTTAAAACCTAAGTAATAAGAGTGCTGCTCAAGAAGTCCCTCTTTCTCTCTTTGACTTCCATGAGGAGGTGTAACTCTCAGGACACTTAAACAACAGTGGCTCTTCACCTCACAAACCACAGCGCCCTTTGTCCTCTTGTAAAGACAGTACCTTGCCCTGTAATTTAAGTCCACAACCCCTAGGAAAGGGGCTCCTAATGTGGTTTCAGCATTTATATCAAACAACAACAAAAATGATTAGTTTAGAAACATCAGCCCTCCGGGATCTGGGATGGAAGTTTGAAAACTGGTAATATATTGATTATAGGACAAAAGGATGCTTCAGCTCCTACCCTCTGTGCTAAATATTAGTTCATGATCCATGTCAGTGTATCTGTCCTCAGCATAGGACATCACCCACAGGGAGGGGTGGCATTTGAACTGTCCTGAAAGTCTCAGTATATGCTGCCTTACTGAAGAACTATTACTTGAGTTCAGAATACGACAGAGGATGAACTAGTAATATGTTTAAAATTCATTCATTCATTCAGTTCCCAATAATTTAGTGATTCTTAGCAAGAACATTCTGATTTAAGATGCATATTCTGAAGACCTTTTTTTTTTTCTTAAAAAACAGACAAACAACCAAAAACACCAGAAGGGCATAGCGTCCACAGCATAGTGGTGCTGTAACGCACCAGCCACATACGCTGAGGCTGGCCCAGACCAGCTTAATGACCATGACAACTGCAACAAAAAATAGCCAGGTGTTGTAGCATGTGCCTGTAGTCCCAGCTACTTGGGAGGCTGAGGCAAGAGAATCACTTAAGCCCAAGAGTTTGAGGTTGCTATGAGCTATAACACCACAGCACTCTATGAAGGGCAACATAGTGAGACTCCATCTCAAAAACAAACAAACAAACAAAAAAACCCCAGAATAATAATAAGTGACTGTTTAAGTAAATACTACATGTTGAACTGAAATACATTAATACATAAAAAAACTAACAAAAGGTTTGCATTTTCTACATTAAAATATAGAAAAACTCATAAAAAGTTCGCATTTTCTTGTAATAGAACTATTCCAGGAGAGGCTGCAAGGGCTAATGTTATATCCCGCAAAAATCAACCTGTGCATAGAGCAGTCCTTGAGGAGATGCACGAAAGCAGCATTGCTGGACTGATCTCTGAGTGCACCTAGGACAGAGGTCAGCAAACTGTAAACTGCTTGAAGAGCCAGCACACGGGGAGCGTGGAATTCCTCCAAGAGACCCGGTGCCACACAGACACCTGTCACCTTTACCAAGTCGGTCACTTGCACTATTCCTGAAAAGATGGCTTGCTAATACAACCACAATCTCTCCCTCCTCCCAAGCCCCTGCAAAAAGGGAAAATGGGACAGAATCATGAAGTCCACCCCCCACATGTCTTAATATTCCATTATGCACTTAAAACAACTAGGAAATTAATAATAGTGTTTAAGCAGTTTCCACACATACGTACAAAAACATAAGGGAACAAAACACCTTTGCTCACTGTGAATATAACATTTGTTCCAGAAGGTGTTTGCTGTTTAGTTGTTATTTATATCAGTACTGAGTTACCTGTACTCTAAGAAGTAACACAGTTTCGAGTCTTCCTGTATTTTAAGTCTAGGAAGCCATACCGGGTTCAGAGAGACTAAATAAGAGATGGCAGTGAGGTGGGGGGGATGGCAGGAAGGGAGACTGAAGGTTAGACATGGGTGGAAGGCAAGCCTGCTCCTTCATTCTCTTACTACCCTTGACATTCCCTTTCATTCTGAGTGATACTCATACGTCTAACCCTAAGTCCTGTGTGGACCTCGCCTTACCCACGACGTGTACTCTTTCATTTGGTGCTGGTTGCTATGGGAACCGCCGGCATGTCCCCTCCAGAAGCAGTCCTGACAGAGCTGGTAATTGTGACACTGTTGGCATCGGTAGCGAAACCCCATCATGCTCTCGCTGTGGCAGTAGGAACACTCAACCGGATGGAAGACTAAGGGGGAGATAAATGAAGAAAAGGAAACAAAAGTATGAACCAGAAGAAAGAAGAACACAGGACAGCCTAGAACTGCATTTTTCTGCTGTGTGCTCCAATTCTAAGTGATAGTCGACTTTGGCTCAAAGAAGCACTTAGTTCGCTTCTGAAATCTTACTACCCGTTTCGAACATGTGTGTGGGGAGGAAGCAATGAAATGAGATGGAGAAGACGTGACCTTTTAACAACACAAATCTGTATACTGCCTTTTGCTCTTTCTACTCTCGTCTCCTACACTAAAAGAATTTAAATAACCCAAACTGCTCTTGTGTCCAGGACACCAGCACCGCTCACTGGAAGACTCAACAGAATAAGGAATGAATACGGATGACTGTCCAGTGGGTGAAGAACATGTATTAGAGAAATGGAGAACAAGAAGTGGAAAAGAAAGGAAAAATGGTGGGAGAGTAGAGAAACTGGATGAGAGCGTTGAGTTAAAAAAATGGAGGAGTGGTGAAACAGGCTTCTTTGTCTTGTTTCTGGTACTAAAGAGAACAGTGGAATTGTTTCACTGCTGAGTATCTGAGAGTTGGTTTACATGACCTTATTATGTGGAGACGCATACTTTTGAATGCATGCCATTTTGAGCTTTTAATCATGAAAATGTGTTTAATTTCGTCAAATGTTTTTATTTATTTATTTTGAGACAGAGTCTCACTTTGTTGCCCTCAGTAGAGTGCCATTGTGTCATAGCTCATGGCAACCTCAGACTCTTGGGTTCAAGTGATCCTCTTGCCTCAGCCTCCCCAGTATCTGGGACTACAGGTGCTTGCCACAATGCCCAGCTATTTTTTAATTTCTTTTTTAGAGATGGGGTCTAGCTCTTGCTCAAGCTGGTCTTGAATTCCTGAGCTCAAGCAATCCACCCCGCCCCTTGGACTTCCAGAGTGCTAGGATTACAGATGTGAACCACCACACCTGGTCTCAAATGCCTTCAATAAAACTTTTGAGATGATTAAAAAAAATGGAGTGGTTAATGGTTTATTTAATAAGTGGTATTGCCTTCATTTAAGAGATTTTTTTTTCTTGAGGCAGGTAAATAGAGCCCCCCAAGATGGGTAAATTATCTGAAAACAATTCTAATTCAGATAGTTCAAGAAACATGATTGTCTTAAGCAGGATTTGCATTATAAATCAGGCAGAGTAAATATATTTGAGATTTGAGGCTAATGAGGGATCAAATCCAAGTAACTGTCTACATATTATAAGCGAAAGATACTAAAACGGCAACTACAATTCTTGCCTTTGGTAAAGTTATTCTCTGGCTAACCAGCTAGAAAAAAATAATGCAAATAAGAATAAATGAAGATAAAGAGCAAAGTGTACAAACAAAGACACAACCAGTTCTGGGCGCATTTTCTTCTAAAGAAGCTTCATAACTTCCCTTTTCTGGCTGTTGGGGAAGACTAAGGTGGGATTCAAATCTGCCCTGGGACAGCGCCTAAGAAACTGATCTCTTGAGACAGGAAGTAGAGAGAAGGAACGAAATTACAGCCTTATGATTGGAAAATGACTAGTGCTAGGATGGTAAACAGTAACATGATGAGCTCAGTTTGCATAATAGTATGGAGCTCAACTTGCCCTTGCTTGTGCGTTAAGAAAAAACTATGAGGGTCAGTGGTTGCAAGGAAACTAATAAGTTTATTTTTTAAAATTTCTCCATAAAACAGGATAAATTCGTAACTTTTCACCAAGTGAGATAACTCAGATGCTAACAAATTCTGAGTAAGAATTTAAAATTAAGGTAACTTTAGCTCTAGTGTATATTAAATAAATATACAGAAGTCAAAATTCTAGTAGATCTGAGACACAGGATAAATTATTTTCTATTCAAGTCTGGAGAAATTCACAGTTACATTAAACAATGAATAGGAACACCTAAATATTAGATGGAGGCACTGAATTTTTCCACGTTTAATTTCTTTAAATCTTATTCTGAACTAACTTCAGATGTGCCAACAGTAGTTACTTTTGTTCTAGAAATACCTCTTTTTTTTTTAAAGCATGGTTTGAAAGTTCTGCTTATTCTTGTCTTTAATATAAGTACAATCACTGAAAGATTACAATTTGAAGCACATGATTAAAGATATCAGGGTGTTCTTGCCTAATTTTTTTTTTTTTTGCAGTTTTTGGCCGGGGCTGGATTTGAACCTGCCACCTCTGGCATATGGGGCTGGCACCCTACTCCTTTGAGCCACAGGCATCACCTTTCTTGCCTAATATTTTGCCCTACCTCCCCCACCTATGCCTGGCTGAGTACCTAGGAAGAAATAGTACCATGTTTACCAATACCGGAAATTCAGATATAAAACAGACACAAGAAAATGTCACATTCCTTATTGAGGTTCTTCTTCCATATTATTAAGTCTTTCAGTCACACCTGACTTGTCACTGAGAGGAACACAATGGGCTGTCGTAAGTTTTTAGAAATGACAGTCCTTATTTGCAGTGCTTCCATAAAGTCTTACTGATTAGGAAGATGGGCTTGTTCTATTCTAAATAGAACTAAGAATCACTAAGTAGACTCCCCTACAGCAATGATCTAGACTTACTACCTGTAGCCCTGAGGGCTTCATTTCAATGATTTTAGACACTGTAGTAATTAAGCTTGGTAGTAAGCACTCACCATTTTCTACATTTGCCAGCCTGTGGAGAAGAGGCAGCCAGACCAGGCACTGTGGCGGGGGATCCGACATGAGTGTGTCCAAGAAACCATTCAGCGTGACTTTTTTCTGCATCAAAACAAACAAACGCACACATAAATTTTGGACAAAGAATAATCTTAATTTACCTGCTATGTAGATTGATGAAACAGGGCACTTGATTAACCTCTAATACTTACAGAAATAGAACTTCTTAAATATTCAACTAGTTCAGAATTGATTGCCTTTTATCCCTGAGCATGCATGGGACTGAACTGTCTGCATTGAGTCTGAGTCAACATTATCCTCAGGAGGAAAACAGTTCTGAGAGCACCACTTATATATAAGTGAGCAGTATAAAAATTATGAGGGAAAATGAGGAACTGAAATTCTCCATGGAATTTTACTCAATGGTACGTCATAGCTCACTGTGTAGGTGTAATTCCTTTATCAGTTGGGTTTTTTTTTTTTTGCTGCAGTTTGGCTGGGGCTGGGTTTGAACCCGCCACCCTCAGCATATGGGGCTGGCGCCCTACCCACTGAACCACTGGCGCCACCCCTATCAGTTGGTCTTCTGAATTTACAGAGCGACTTCTATTTCAAGTTTCCTTAACTTTCTTCAGTACTAAATGTTTAGAGGTTAATGTGAATGGTTTTGTTATACAAGATTAGGAGGGAATCCTATTAGCAGAGAACAATCTAAATTTAAGAAAAAATTCTCTTCTTTCTTTTTTTTATACATCTTTCCTCTCAATTCAGTCTGCCTCTGTCTCATTATCCTGTTTTTTTTTATGTAGAAGAAAGAATTATTGCATATATAATTTAGAAGTATACTATTTTGCATTTCTTTCAAAATGACAAAAATAATGCTGATTAATAAATGTACTATAAATAACAAGAATTATGTATTTATATGCAAAAATCATTATTTTATTTGAAATTTTGAATTAGAATGTCAAAGGTGATGGAATACTTCTATGTTTTTAAGTAAGAAGTTATTCCTCAAGAGGTGTGGTGTCTTTTTAAGGCCTATACCCCCTAGTCCTTGTAATTTACTGAACAAGTATTTTGGCACCCCTTAATAAATCTTTGATTGTTAAGAAATATTTATAATTTCTGTATTTTCTGATAATACTAAAAAACACACTTTCCATAGTGTTCCAGTGTTGATACCAACATCATTACTATGACATATATTATATTAAGGACAAGGAATGAGATAATATATATTTAAAAGCCATAATAATTTATATACCTAAGAGAATGTTGTCTTTCAAAACAATTACTTGGGATGGCTTGAATTTTGAATGATGTATTTCAGACAGTTTTGGAATTTCATCATTCAAACTGCTGGTGTAGTAAGTTTGTGAAGTATAAAGACTGTTTTTATTATTTTTGTGTTATCTCTTTTTGGACTTCTATTTTGACCCCTTGCCATATAGGCTAAAAATCACTTCTGGAAGTTTCCAGAAATGTTTTGATGATTTCAACATGTACAGATTTCTCATCATTAAGGATATTAAAACAATTATATAACCAAACAACCTATGGAAGATTACCAAAGGAATTTTCAGCCTGGCAACATCATATACAATTTTTAAAAAATATATGGGCTTCTTAAAGTTAAAAAATTATGGGCCTATTATTCTAGTTAATTATGAATAAGACATATTCTGAGGCATTAGTACATTTACCAAAGATTCTGGAATATACTACCTAAAATCAAAGACTTCATAAATAAATAAAATTGTCCTTGCTTCTGTGATTGAGTGAAGTAATAGAACACGGTTGTATTCCCTGGGGTCAGACCTCTACATATTTGTAGATATGAACTGATAATGTACAAAATAAAAGCAAAACAACAACACAAAGAAAAACAGGAGAGCAACAGTAATACATTGGGGTGAGAGTTAGAAGCCCAAGGTTAAAAACTCAGCCCCCTGTGCTTACTAGCTTTGAACTTTTTATTGTTAAAAAAGAACATTTTCCTTGTTAGCTCATTGGATTGCTGCAAGGCATGAATCAGACAATCCAAATTTATGAACCATAAAGTACTGTAAAAACATAAGGAACCATTTTTTAATGTCATTTAGAATGCTATGAAGAAAGCTGGAATGCAGTAAAATTGAAAAAAATAGGTTAATAGATTGGTGCCTTGAAATAATTGGCACTGTTATAAAAGTCAATTTCAGTAAAAAGAAAAGACTCACTCCTTTTAAATCAGTTTAGTATAGTGAACACTCATTGGATGCCTTTTAGGGAAGAGGGCTACAACTTTTTGAGGATACAAAGATGGTTAAGATGGGGGCTTAAAGTCTACTGTGAAAGCTTCTTGGAGAAAGTGACATTGGGGCCAAAAAAAAAAAGGAGGTGGTGGTAAAAAACAGAAAGGATTCCCAAGGCAGAGCACGTGCAAAAGCACAGATTGGAGAAGTAGTGGGCAGTGCGAGGGAAAGGAGGAAGAGGGAGCATGGGAGTGGGGAGATGACCTGGAGAGAGAATGTAACTCGAGAGAGAGAGGGAGAGAGGGATAGAGGGAGAAAGAGAGAGACAGAGAGAGAGAGAGGGGGGGGGAGCTTTCTCCTGCGGGCAATGAAGTCTGCTAAGTGGAAGAGGCATGGTGGCAGCTGTCACAGGTGGCAATTATGGGGATGGGTTTGGGGAGAGGAAGCCTCCTAGTTTTCTTTCTTTCTTTTTTTTTTTTTAAGAGACAAGGTCTTGCTCTACCACCCAGCTTCACTGCAGTGATGAGATGAGAGCTCACTGAAACTTCCAACTCCTGGGCTCAAGCCTCAAGCAATCTTCCTATCTTAGCCTCCCAACTAGCTTGCACTATGGGTACATACCACCATGCCCAGCTAATGTTTTTATTTTTTTAAGAGATGGGATCTTGCTATATTGTCCAGGCTGGCCTCTAATTCCTGGCTTCTAGTGATACTCCTGCCTCAGTGAGCCACTGCACTTGGCAAAATGTCTTTTTATAATGAGGTTCTGAATGAAGCTGACTGCAACGGGGCATCTAATAGACACGTGTACAAACAAATAAAGCCAGAGGTAGAGAGATCCATCTACCTACCACAGGAGTCCAGGTAATATATGTATGATGAGAAAAGACAACCTGAGAAACATTTAGAAAGTAAAAGCAGTAAGACCTGATGATTAATGAGAAGTTCTGGGTGAAGAAGTCCAGAAGGAGGCATAGGTGAATAGATACATTCTGTTGTCTCTAACTCCAGAGGGAACTGGAGGGGCATGCTTTAGTTGGGGCAGAGAGAAGGAAGAATGCACAGAGCATCTAACCTGGTCATGAGAACATGGGGAGAGTTAGAATGCTTTCTTGCAGGAGGTGATGGGGAGAAGAGTTTGCATGTAATGTAGCTAGTCAGCCCTTTCTTATTAGTTGTATGGATACATTTATGAGTGTGCACAAGTTCATGGCCCACGGGGAAGTGCAATGCAGTTTTGACCTCCCAAATTGCCAAGTGAACAGACTGATGAAGTTTATTAGCTGGAAACAGTGAAGCAAGTTTTCCAGGGGCTGCTGTATACTGATTTCGTACTTAAGGGATCCTTTTAGAGACCTGTCTGGTCAGGTTAGATTTTGAAAAACTGTAAACAAAGCTTCAATTTATGGTTTTACAAACTACAGACCGTGCTATGCAGGACAGTGGGCATGTACTTGTTCTAAAGACTAAAGACCCCCAAACTCAGCATCTTTCTTGGGATAACTTGGGCCACTCCCAGTTAAAATGCACCATTCTGGGCCTCGCGGAAGATTAGGGCAGCTGTGTTTGCCATACTTAGGGTTTCCCAGATTGCCATGTGCTAAGATTTTTTTCTGGTTTCTTTTGTTAAACAGTAGTAAAGCTTGTTGCCTTGTGCAATGTGTTTCATGTGAGGCTGACTGAGATAATTCAGCCTCTGTGATAGTGCAGTATCAATAATAAAGAGGGTGTAGGGCTGTTGGAAGGATAAAATTTGACAACGAAAGTAAAGAACTTAGCATAGCGCCTGCCTGGTGGTTAGTGACCACCACGCTGTTATTATTATTATCCAGCTGTATTGAGTTTAGTCACTAGCTCAGAGGTCGTTTGTCAGAGGCTGGAGGATACAGGACAGGTTGTTACCAGACAGAAGAATCAGCCTGTGTATCTGCGACTTGGAAGGACACCCAAAGGGGAGCAAACACTGAGAAAGAATTCGTTAAACGTATATCCCCCTACCTGCTGGGAGAAACAGGACCTAGCCGACTGTTCTGTGTAACCAAATGAAGGACCTTCAAAAACTGCCGTGGGTAGTTTGAGAACTTCCCGAAGGAACTGGTCGTACCGTCCATACACCATCACCCCACTGGAGTCGGAAATCATTGAGAAAATATCTGATGGGAAAAAAAAGGGAAGATATTTATTCATCACACATGAACATTCTCCACTGTTTCTGCTGAACACAGCTGCTGGAAAAAAATGGGGCAGAATAAATATATTTTTAAATGGAAGAATAGTAAAAAAGCTAAATTTTACACTGAAATATTCCTGGTGTGCTGTTTCCTCAGTTTTTTGGAAGATGATTCTGGCACATAGCATTAACAAGTAATTTGGATAAAATGAACACATTTTGGTAAGACAGAGGACATCACGTTTTTGTCTTGAGGTCAATTATCAATCACATATAACTCAATTGGATACATTTTTGTATATGGGAAAAATATGCTGACCTTATCTGAAACACAATGAAAGTTTTACTACAAAGGTGGGGTGTGTGTACCTATCTATCTAGCAAATGATCCATCTATATTATCACTAATGCTTGGATTTTGGTTTAAGATATTTGAAAAATGAAAGACTCAATGGAGATACAGGTGTCATGAAAAACACAGGATTAATTATCTACAGAAGCAGAAGACTTTCATCGTGTTTCGGGCAGAAGGCACTTGATTTACAGGAAGGGTCTTTCGACTCAAGAAGTGAAGAGAAAGCCTGGCCTTGTGGGTGATCAATGGGGTAAAACCAGGGTCATGGGATGATTCTCTGAGGAACCCGTGACTTCACTGAATCTCTGTTCTTCAGTTTCTGCCACTGTGCATACTTCATGAATATTAATGGTGTAATTCCCCAAGGTACTTTGAAATTCCTCTGTGGAAATCTCTACTGGAATGGAATAGTTTGCTATGACATAGGTTTTCACCGGGCTGACTAGATTGTCACTTGGCCAGCATGGCTGCTGCAATAAGCTGCTGTGAGTTCCAAGCTCTACCTCCATTCATGTTGGGTTTAATTTTCTTTTTTTTTTTTGAGACAGAGCCTCAAGCTGTCCCCCTGGGTAGAGTGCCGTGGCATTACAGCTCACAGCAACCTCCAACTCCTGGGCTCAAGTGAGTCTCTTGCCTCTGCCTCCCAAGTAGCTGGGACCACAGGC